>CM074501.1:11038177-11275334 GCA_037389245.1 Oryzias sinensis | reverse complement strand
TTTTTTACACACAGAATAGCCATGTTAACCTCCACGGCTATGATCAATTCTACCTCTGAGGTATTTTTAGTCACAAATCCTGACATCACCCGCGTCTGCTTTTGTACCTCTGGTCTGTGTTGTTGCTTAGTGGAATTATAATGTTGACTGACAGCGTTCCTTCTCCAGTGTGAGACACTAAAGTCACAGTTACAAATATTACACAGCTTGCAACTGTCCCCCATTCTGCTCCTCTTTAGAAAAAGTTAATATTCCTTCCCATTTTTCCAAGATACATCCATTGTGGCTTTATAGTTAGGTAGTAGTGTGGGGGGTCTTGACCAAGGACCCACACTGGATTAAGCAAACCCTGGTTTCCCGCGTGGCAGTCCTGCACACAGCCAACTGAGCCGTCCGGCCGCATCCACCTATGATATGCAGTTACTTATCGTGAATCCTGAACAAATTCAATGTAGAAATTCAATGAGTTTTCATTGATGACTTTCTATTCCAAAGACAGTTTTATCAGTTGTTGGTTCTGTTTTGGGAAGGCCAGGTTTCCAGTGTTGGATGAAAGCTCCTGGACCTTCAGCCTGAATTCCTCAGAGGGATTTCAACCTCCCAACAACTGGCTGTGAAAAGGCATCAAGACAACCTTTCTTCACATTGACATGTCAACTATACTGACCCTGTTGGACATGCTACTCTAGACTTTTTGAAACCTGTTTTTTGTGTGGAACTGTGAACTTTAGAAGAAAGAAAGTTTGACAGATCTGACTGCTGCAAAGCAAAATAACTGATGAATTTGAATTTTATGGTCATGTTTAATTTGAACCATCATGTATGTGCATAAGTTAGATACTAAGAACTTTGACTATGTCTTGTGTGACAATGGCTTGGTTTTTTTTTCCATATTTTTTATCACAGTTGTGTGTCAGTAAGCAGCACTCTTCCTCTAAAATTAAGCCTAAAACGATCTTTAATTTGTTTTAAACGTGGCTCTATTGTACACGTTATTGTGGGAAGAAGAAATTGTGATTGGAAATACACAACCCAGCCGAGTGGATGGAAACATGAACAGGTATGTACAGGTGCTCTCCACACATCCCCAGATTAGCTTGAGAGAAACTAAATTCTCTGCAGACTTTCAGCATGTCTGAATGTGGTTTCTCAGGCCAACTGGATGAACTCCTTCAGAATTCAGAATTATACATTAAGGCTTTAGAGCTGCTCTGAACAGATTTCAGTATCAAAGACATCTAAAGGACATAAGAGAAAAAAAAGCATGAAAAGAAATACTAATGAGCCACACTGGGCACTCAAAATGAGAGAAGAAGATCAAAGCAACCCAACTGTACATCTGACATGCAGAGAAGCTGGACAGAATAACAGAGCTGTTAATGGACAGACAGGTATTTCACTGCCAGGTAGGCAAAGACAAAAATATAAGAAAAACAGACTCTGAATGCAACTGCAGAGCAGGAAGCTGGAGTGGAGAAAAGGATGGATAACAGGAAGAACGAAGAGCCAAGAGGGAGTTCAATCTGCTCCATCAGTAAATGTGTTTTATTTCACAGTTATGCAGATGACAGTCAGCTTTATGTGGCTCTGTGGTGGTCCTGATTCTGCACACTCTACACTGTTCAGTTCCACAATGCATCATCTCTGTGTCGTCCAGCAACTTTCTTTTTCCTGAAACGGACCTGACCAGCTGACCAGGGCCACCAGGGTGGCCGTGGTGCAGGGGTAGAGTGATCAACCTCTGAGTGCAACATCGCGGGTTCAGTTCCTTCCTTGCCCAACCACGTCAAAGTGTCCCTAAGCAAGAATGAACTGAGCCGCACATTACTTCAGGTTGGCACCAGTGAACGGTACTGTGACTGTAAAGCGCTTTGGGTCTCCTAAGAAGGTAAAAGTGCTTTAGAAATATATGTCATTTATTTCCTGTGGATTGATTTGTGTTTTTAGTGGATTAGAAGTTTAAAAACATGAGAACCAAAGCAGTTTTACGAATAAAATGTCCTGCTTGGTTTAATTAACCAAACTCTCAAGTTCCCTCTGAGAATTTTCAGTAGAAATATCAAATAGGATTAAATCAGTCACTCAAGTACAACCAGCAGCTCTGCAGGTCTCCGTGCAGCTTTTTCTCCCATTTCTTGTTGGTCACTCTCTTCTGTTTGAATTAGCCGCTGTTTGAGGTGGCTAATTCAGAGTTATTAAAATGTGTAGTGTTCAGACTCTTTGCATTGGGACTTCCTGTCACATAGATCGTCAAAGACGAGCTCAAGCCCTGAAATATTTTCCAGCACTCTCCCTCGAATGTCTCTGCATAAATCCGTGTCCACTCAAAGGCAGATCTCCATCTATAACGGGATACTGTGATAATCGATTGTGAGGTACAGCCTGACAGGCTGGCAGAGGAGTGTCATGGTGTGTCACAACCATTACTGTCAAAAAGTGACAGGACCATTTCCTGAAACAAAGAAAACCCCTGCAGAGCGTCTGCGCCTCGACTGACAGGCAGGAGCTCAATCGCACAAAGATCTTCTGCTCCTCTGAGGGACACTGTGCTCTGCTGTCATTCAGGATGGCTGCATCTCAGCTGCTCAAGCATGAAATGTCTTCCCTTCTGCAATAATCAGACTGAGGTGCTGCACTCGGCTGTGGGACACTCGCAGGACCTGAGTGCAGCAGGACATCCAGGAAGCTTCAGTCCCTCCTCTGTCTCCCCCTTTTCACTTTTCACACCTCTAACATTCAGTGTCCCATTACTTCAATAAAAGTCCCAAAACTGTAAATATTCAATTAAAACAGAATTTTTCTGACCAAGCTCTCGAATTTATGGATGAAAAGTTCTGCAGAACTACCTTAAAATCTCCTTAACTCTAAATCCTGGAGTTGTCGCCGCGACAGGAGATGACACGCCCTGGAACTACTGCAGTCTTTCACCGTTAACCCAGCTATTCACCGTTAACTCCAGTTATTCACCGTTAACTCAGCTATTCAACAAGTTAACCCAGCTTTTATTCACCGTTAACCCAGCTATTCACCGTTAACTCCAGCTATTCACCGTTAACTCCAGCTATTCGCCACCATTAACCCAGTTATTCACCGTTAACTCCAGCGCTATTCACCGTTAACTCCAGTTATTCACCGTTAACCCAGCTAATTCACCGCTAACTCCAGCTATTCACTGCTAACCCAGTCTTTCACCGTCAAGTTAACTCCAGCTATTCACCGTTAACCTGTAGCTATTCACCGTTAACCCAGTTATTCACCGTTAACTCCAGCTATTCACCGCTAACCCAGCTTATTCACCGTTAACTCAGCTATTCACCGTTAACCCGAAGTTATTCACCGTTAACTCCAGTCTTTCACCTAACCCAGCTATTCACCGTTAACCCAGTTATTATTCACCGTTAACCCAGTTATTCACCGTTAACTCCAGCTATTCACCGCTAACCCAGCTATTCACCGTTAACCCAGTCTTTCACCGTTAACCCAGTCTTTCACCGCACCCAGTCATTCACCGTTAACCCAGTTATTCACCGTTAACCCAGTTATTCACCGTTAACCCAGTTATTCACCGTTAACCCAGCTATTCACCGTTAACCCAGTTATTCACCGTTAACCCAGCTATTCACCGTTAACCCAGTTATTCACCGTTAACCCAGTTATTCACCGTTAACCCAGCTATTCACCGTTAACCCAGTTATTCACCGTTAACCCAGTTATTCACCGTTAACTCCAGCTATTCACCGTTAACTCCAGCTATTCACCGTTAACTCAGTTATTCTGGGTTAACCCAGCTATTCAACGTTAACCTGTAGTCTTTCACCGTTAACTCCAGCTATTCACCGTTAACCCAGTTATTCACCGTTAACCCAGTTATTCACCGTTAACTCCAGCTATTCACCGTTAACTCCAGTCTTTCACCGTTAACCCAGTCTTTCACCGGTTAACCCAGTCTTTCACCGTTAACTCAGCTATTCACCGTTAACTCCAGTCTTTCACCGTTAACCCAGCTATTCACCGTTAACCCAGTTATTCACCGTTAACCCAGTTATTCACCGTTAACCCAGTTATTCACCGTTAACCCAGCTATTCACCGTTAACTCAGTTATTCACCGCTAACTCCAGCTATTCACCGTTAACCTGGTCTTTCACCGTTAACTCCAGCTATTCAACGTTAACCCAGTCTTTCACCGTTAACTCCAGCTATTCACCGTTAACTCCAGCTATTCACCGTTAACCCAGTTATTCACCGTTAACCCAGTTATTCACCGTTAACCCAGTTAATGTACTTCCAACAGCTTCACACTGACATGCAACTGTTCAAGTGTTTTATCTCAGCGAAAAGCTGCTGCCTTCTCCTTCATATCTTCTTCGCTTCACAGATGCACCACGGCATATCCCTGCCTCAGACCCTCCTTTCTCTGTAAGGAAAAACTCTTTAAAAAAACGATTCTGGAAAAGACGAAGAACCTCAGGGGTGTCCACGTGAAGGAGGGATCCTCCCCCAGGACGGACAGGGGATGGACCAGAACGCTTAGAGAAGAATTAACTTATCCAACTCTACAACTACATGTTTAATTTTCTGAACAATTGAAACTCTTTATGAAGAGTTAAATAATTTTTAAATGAGTTTGTTGCAGAAACTATGTCTTTGTGTTTTAGCACAAAACATGGCTTAATCTAAAACGAATCGAAACAAGCATTCATTACCTGTTGGGGTTATATCTGATTAGTCTGATTTATTCTGCTGTTTTTTAAACAATTGAAGTAATAATTTAAAATAAACTTCTTATAATAACTTCTGTCACTATGTCATTGCCAACTTTAATATTAGAACCCTTTCTAAATACAGCAGGGGATGCAGCCCAAATCCCAGAGACACAACGCAGACAGAACCAACACTTTACCAAAAGATCAAACAAAAAAAGGCAGAAGAGGAAAAACGGGGCCAGTTCCAGCTGGAGTACAATCGAGCAAACAGAAATCTGTTTAGGATGAGTTATGTGCTGATGCTGATAGTGATTGCTCATTCAAACGTTATATGAGTAAAACACAAACTTCTGCAGTCATCTCACACATCCTGCAGACAAATGATGATGGAGCCTCGGACAAGCCTGACTCTAGAAAGCAGAACAATCAGTACAAGAAAGTCCAGAGACAAACTGTTGATAAAGCAGATGACAGATAGGTGACCCTTCATTCTGCAGTGCCATACAAAAATGTTTCTTGCATAGACGGTGTGATGGTAGGACCTGCTGCAGCAAAAAAAGAAGAAGATAGCTGATGTCGCCTGTTTTGTTCAACTTAGTTTTATTGTCATTTAACTGGAAATACAGGAACATTGTTAATTCTGTGAACTCCTACACTCCAAACCCTGCTTGGGACGAAATGAGATTGATCAAAGAGGCTCCAAATCTAAGAGCAAATTGAACCTATAGAGTCTCTGCTTGCTTTTAATCTCTGCAGGAGAACTATCACAACAGCTGGGGCAGCTCAAACCTGGCTGTTTCATCTTTTATTGGTGGTGATTTAGTTACCAGCCTTGATGCTGGACAAAAGAAATAAAATCCACTCAGTCAATATTTAAATGAGTCAATATTTGCTGCGATCACACTGGGGTGGGGGTAATGATCCAGTAAAAACCGATTCACCAATCCAGAGGCAAACAAACAAAGTCAGAGCCTTATCATTTGCTGCAGACCCGACATGTTCATAAGACGAGGCAAGATAGTCTCACTGGATTCTTGTGTGCGGAATTGTTGATTTGTAACTCAATAGATTTTGTGTGACTGTGTGTACTTGCATCCTTGTGGAAATTACATACACTCAAATAGCAAAGCTTTTTGAGTAAAAATCAGTGACATCAGAAATGTATAAGATTTTTTAGGAACAGATCATGAATATCTGAGTACCTGGTACTCAAGGTGTATAAACCTGAGTTTCCCTTCAAAGACTGCATTTGTTAATAGTAGGTCCAGAAATCATCTTAAGCCTTAGAGACTGTCCTCAATGGGGATATGGCCGTCTGCATGGCGTTGGTGCATTTAGTTTTCTGTTATGGCATCCTACGACTGACAGGCTGTAATGAACACATAAGACATGTAAGAATAAGTGACCCCTAAATCATGCGAGATGCAAGTGGTCCATGAGTGCTGAGTCCATAAGTGAGACAAAGGAGGTCAATATAAGCCCTGTGCTATCTTGTGGGGTCCAGATGACCCCACTCCCATCGAATGTTCCTCCAAGGCACGTTAACGTTGGGAGTGGGAGTCTTCCACAAGATAGCACAAGGGTTAAGGGAACTTCAAGACACACCTGCACGCCGCCATAAGATGCAGCCGCTCGTCTCTACGACCCTCCACGGGCCCAGACAAACCAAAAAACGACAACACCCTCCCCGGGTCAACCTGTGCTGGGGTGCATGTGATTAAAGGGCTCACCAGATCATGGATGTCCATCTACAGGAGCTCCACGCTTAGCACCCTGACATCCGGCACATGTTTTGTTTTTTTTCCATACGGATGCTCAGGGGCACAGTGGGAAAATTCTCCAGAGACTCAAGTAACTACGACAGAAAGATCATTGGCTGCTGTCCTGAACACTGACGAAACCTCACCTCTACCACTAAGAACACGGCATCACATGAGATCCTGTACGCCGTCAGGCTGGCAATAAAACCAGAGCTGGGACAAAGTCTGAAACATTTGAGCAGATGCTATGTCCACAGCTAGAAAGGAGGATTTCCTAGAAGACACTGCATTTGGTTGTTGCTAGCTTCAAGTCTGTTGCTTCGCAGTAAAGTGATGTGGGCTGCTTCAACAACTACAAATGTTTCTGGGAAGAGCCTGGTTTTCTCAGGTGAGATGATGACATCCTTCCTACTTTAAACGGAGCAGCCCTCACTTCTAAGAATGTGGACCCTTTTAAGTACTACCCAGTTCTGTGACGAGGCAAACATTCAAAGTCTTCCTCATTTCTCTGCAGCCTCCTGCTTGCTGCAAAGTCCAACATCCCATTGAAACGGTGCCTTCCTCCATGTAACTAACTTAATCAACTCAATGCAAAAATAAAAGAATCCAAATCTTATGAAAATTATAAATAATGAATCCACTGATTGCTGATAGCAATCCCACAACAAACGTATCTAGCTGTCGACCATTGGCAAGCACAACGTTTCCCTTCAAGTCATGGAATTTTTACAACTTGTTCCAGTCCCCCCCCACCATCAGGTCAGGTGTCCCAGTGACTCCAGGAGTGTGTTGTCTGCTTCAAAGTAGCTCATACAACATAGCTATCAGTAGAGATGACCACAAAAGACTCTCAGAGTCATGGAGATAGTCCTCGCTGAAACACACCCTTTCTGCATGGATCAGCCCTCAGCACATCTCTGTTTTGTGTTCCAGTGTTTTCCTCCACCCAATTTCTGCACACATTCCACCAAAAGTTGGTCAAATGCAGCTTTCCTCACAGGGTCACACCATCCTCTTGTCGTTTCATGACTGAGCGTCAACACAATGAAACTTGACATTGTGAGAATCGTTCTCAAAAACCGTCTCCAAGGGGAAACTAACAGCGAGCAGCAGAGACTGTATTTTGAAAACGAAAGTGGTGATTAAAGCCCCCACCCACCCCACCAAGCACACACAGTGGAATCTGACTCATACATCACATGAAATCAGCTCACAGACAACAGTCATTACAACGCCAACATCGAGGAGGAACAACCATCTTCTTTTATCCTTCTCAGAAACCATGTTGAACTTCACAGGAAGTCATGCTGTTACATTCCTGCATTTCCCTTCCCAGCCAGCAGAGAACAGAGAAAAGACCCTAAACAGCTCAGACTCTACAAGCTTCAAGCTGCAATCCACACCAGACGGGATTTATGCAGCAGAGGCATCCAGTTTCACTGTTGTACAGATGCAATCTGAGGTCCTGAGCATCACGGTGCATCCAGAGTTAAAAAATATGAACTTTGGGAAGGACAACCTGTCATGTCAACAAATCAGGCACTCAGGTTTGGGCACGTTGCTCTAATTTCATTTTCTATTTTAACTTGTCCTGTCCAACAGCAGAGCTAACAGGTCACAGCTGAAGGCCTCTTGACAGATTTTACTGTTACAATACGGGTTTATGGCTCTTCGGACACATGAGGTGTATATTTGTATAAACCCCTATGGTATTTGAGGCTAAACTTTATTTACTGTATATTCATTATGTTTTCTGTACATTTCTTATTGGACCAGGGAAAGAGGGGGATGTTAGAGATGGGGGGTAAGAATATCCCAAATATCCCAAAATCCCAAAACCTAAAAAAATTAACAAGTTTAACTCTTGCAGAGACTGCGCTGGGAGGCGGGGGCCTGGCCTTGCCGCTGGGGGGCTTGGGTGGGGGGGACCACTGCCAAGTAGTCCCCCTCCTATTGGTTTCTGCATGGATCCACCAGAAAGCCCACCAGTCCCAGACGAGCAGCCCACCACCACCCGGGAGTTCTGAGCCTCCCCCTACCCCAACCCCAAGCAGAAACCACGGCCCCCCAAGGGAGGGCCGCTCCAGGCAACCACCTAAGAGACGTTGTGGCCCCTGACAAGCGTTGTAATCATTTGCCGACCAGACTCCCCGTATGCTGCAGTTTTGAACAGGTCTGACGCTCGGAGGCAAGGACCAATACCACCACCAGGGGGGGGCACGGTCATCCCCAGGCTCAGATGAGATGCAGCCTGGTGGGAAAAAATAAAATCCTGGAATCCAAATTTATCAACACAATGTCAGAAACTTCTAATGGGCCTGGCTCCCAGCAAAAACCACCATAGACCCAAAAGTCAGAGGTGGCAGGATAAAACTGAGCAGAACACAAAACGAGGGCTTCTCCATGCAGAGCAGATATTCAGGCTGCTGTGGCCGCTCAACAGGACCCACAGGTGAGTGGGCGGAGTCACGGCCAGCCTTCACAGGAACCAATGCAGGAGACAAATATTAGAACCAAATCACAACACTGATACTGGCAAGCATGGCGGTGGAAGAATAATCATTTGCTTTGCATCCATTAAACATCAACGTGTCTCACAGACAGAAAGTCTACATCAATAAGAAAAGAATGAAGAAGTGCTCTGATCCTCCTCCATAGCATCCTTTGACTAGAAACCATGCAGCTGTAAAATGTACCTAAGTTAGTGTTTGATCTCTCCTTCTGTCAGACGTCGTTTGTTTCCTGTCATAAAGTAAAACGCATGAACAGAAGCAGGAAACACCAACATCCTCTGAAAGAGGAGGCAATCCGTTTCTCTTCCTGCCACTTGTCCTCCTCCATCTCCAGCTTTTTTGAATTTAACATCTTAATCAAATCTGCAGTGAATAAATGCTGTCATTACCCCCCCCCCCTCATTATTCCTCTGCAGCTCTGCATCATTCCCTCCAGAAACCTCCCTCCTTCAAAGGTTGGAACAGCAAAAGACACATTGTGACCCGTAAACTCAGCTTTACAGCTGGCACATCTGTCCAAACGCTTCCTGTCACTGTGTTCAGCCAAAGTCATGCATGTTGAGCTAAAGTTAACAAATGTATAGTCAATTTCCACGTGTTCAGCCTAAATCACATATTCCTTACTAAAATTCTGTTTAGACTCAATGGTTTGTTCCATCTAAATCACCCAACGTGTCATTAAACACATTTAGCCCAAACCATGTTTAATGGGAATCACACTCGTCCAGCCAGAGTCTTCAGAGTAACCTCCTCCTGTTGGACCCAAATGTCTCGGTTTTTTTGTGTCAGTAGCCGCGTTTACATGGACAAAAGAAATCGGAAAGAACGCCTGATCAGAATAAAAATGTGCCGTGAAAACACGCCGTTTGGAATACGATCAGACTCGTTCGGATCAGAATGTCCTGATGGAGACAGGCGGGTTCTGCCGAGTGTGGATCCGATCGTGGGGCGTGTAAACCGTTCATTCTGACCCTACAAACTGCATTGAGTGCTTGGTCTGGGAAGCATTGAACTGAAATAAAGCGTCAGTGACGTGTCACTAGAGGAAAGTGAGGAGGTAATTTCACACTCCTCTTCCTCACATCCTGTAACTCTTTCTTTATGTAAAGCAGCACCATTGCATGCAGAACCACGGCGTGAGCTGCATGCTGACGGTTTCTCCTCAAATCCTCTTCTCTTTAGATGAAGGCTGTTATTCCATCATGTGGGTCAAGATGAGGTGAATCCTTCAGGCTCCGGTGAGGCAGGAAACCATCACATATGTGACCGGGGGGGGGGGGGCTCTTTCTCAAAATTCACTGTCAGTTCAGTTTATGAAGTGTTGGCCAACAAATGAAGTTGCCTTCATTCCCTGAGCAACTCGGAATTTCCCACGTTACATCTTTTTATGCCACTTCAAGACAGGAGACTATCAACACAACATCAAATAGAATAAATGAAAAATAGCAGTCAGATTGTCTGGATCTCAGTGAAAATCAACTGCCATGTGGCTGCAAACGCTGTCACACTGCTGTGCGTTGAAAGCTTCTACGACAACCACTGCAACTGTGTGGAGAAACCACCTGAGAGAAGATTTAACGCAGAGAATCTCCAAAAGTGTTCCAAACAGTTCCAAAAACACTCATGATGGACACAACCGGTGCTTTGGGCGTTCCACTGGTGACAACGTCTCACCGAGGAAGCGGTCAGGACGGAGTGAAGCCGTCCTTCTGTCACAGTGGGCGTGAAGACAGAGACACCATCACACGTCTATGTGTGAGTAGATGGATGAGATTCATTTACCCTCCATTCCCCATGGAGTCAAGACACACACACACCCACAATTACACACACACACCAAATACATGAACACACACACACATATTACACTCACAAACAAACTGAAACACACTCACACACAAACTTACATCTACACACACATCATGAACAATCCCACATAGAAACACAGCAGCTTAACTTAACACAGACACACACCATCTTGGTGGAGCACACAATCACAAACAAACATCATTCACACAAACACACACTCAAACAAAACACACACTCATGCACACACCTTACTGACACACACATTTCACTCCCACCTACAGACACACACTAACACTCACACATGCAGACAAACACACATTCTTACACACGTGCCCCAACCATTTCAACGCCACGTACCGGTATGACGTCACGCATACGTTTCACGCCCGGATTTCAAGATGGGGACCGCTGCTATAGGACACTCAAAGAATTCCCTTTTATTTATTTAGCCCAACATTATAACACAGGTGTTTCAATGCACACACACACACACACATCCACACACACACACACACACACACACACACACACACACACACACACACACACACACACACGTATGCACAAATGCAACACACAGACAAAGACGAACACAGAGGTTGACAGCTAAACATATGCAAACACACACCACGCAAATACACGAATATGCAAAAACAGACAGACAAACCCGAACACACTCAATGACAGACACACAGATACACACACTTTACTCACATTTCACACACAGATACACAAAGACTCAGACAGACAAACACAACATGATAAAAGCTTCAATCAAAGTGCTGTCAGCGACCCCCCCCCCCCCAGCAAACACTCATCAGCCCATCAGACACCCCCGCTACGAAAAAAAACACCCTAAAGATGAGAGGAGAGACCCCCACCCCTGTGCACACACACCCTCAGTGTCTCTGAGGATGAAGTCTGCAGGGACAACTTTTGACGACCCCCCCCCCCCCCCCCGGTACTCACGGGTGCCATCGAAGCGGGTGGCAATGGTCTCCAGGAAGGTGTTCTGGGGGGCCAGCAGCCCTCTCATCACCGGCATCCTGCTCCGGGGGGGCTGGCCGCGGCGCCCCGGGGGGGCTCTGGACTCCGGCTCAGACCCAAAACTTGGCAGGAAGCGGGACGTTCCCGGCGCGCATCCCAGCCCCTGCAGGAGCGCACCGATCCGAGACACGCGCGAGGGATCCACGATGGCACGGCGGGGGCTGTGACCATAATCGGTGCGGTGCAGAGGATGAGGGGTGGGGGGGCACCTGTGCACGCTCCAAACTCAGGAGGAAAACAGTCGCGACATGACGGGCGTGCGCGCCGGCAGGAGGCAGATGCAGCGTGGATGGACGGACGGAGTCTGAACGCAGCACGCCCCTCCTCCCCCTCCCCCTCACTTCACAGTTTCGTGGCGATCGTGTCACAATTGGGAGTCACGTGACTCCGACAGGTTGGTTTGGGCTGCGGTTTCTTTTAGGTCCATGAACAGAAAAAGGCGCGAACATCTGCGGGTTTTATGAGTGCCACGCGCGTGCATGTGAGGTGAATATACTGTGGGAAGAGCGCCATCTGCTGTTCAAAAAAAAGACTGACAAATCAGCGAGCACGCGCACGCCCTACAACGTTTACATCATCAACAGAGGCGGACTTACCATCTGACAAAGGTAGGCGATGGGCTGGGGCCCCCAACTCTGTAGGGGCCCCGGGCTGAACAGTCAATAATAAAGGTGTCTGAAGTAGAATTAACATTCATCATTATTTAACTGTCATGAATTCAAATCACTGAATTGGAATGAGGCTGATCATGTAAAAGCGTTTAGTTCTCCCCCGTCCCTCTGCAGCAATGGTATATTCCATGAGAGACTCACAAGTTAGTGAGTAGGGACAACATTTCCAGCCCAATACGGGGGGTTTATTCTGACTTTGGGCTAATAAATGCTTTGGGTGGATGGACATCATTTGGGTGGGTATGGGGTCAGTTCTGGAACTTTAATGAACGTACTGTCTGGGGACCGGCAGGACTTTACCTGTCGTCTTCCTCACCTTAGTGATTTCTTCAATGCTGGAATCAGTGGCGGTTCTACACTAACTTACTCCCTGGGCGAGTAACCCCACCAGCGCCCCCCCCCCCCCCCCGCACACATACAAAATTTGACAACATCCTGTTGTGTTCCCTATCTTCTATTTAGCCATTTTACTCAAAAAATGCATGAATGTTCTAGACTCGTATTACAGGGGGGTCAAACTCAGTCACACAGGGGCCTAAGTTAAAAACACGCTTAAGGTTTTGGGCCGAAGAAGATAAACATTTACTGAACACACTAAAGCTAAACTTTTAAACCTTTTAAACTGAACTTTTTGAACATAAATATGAATAAAAACAGGAACATTAATCCAGAATAACTCAAGTTAAACCTTAAATAACTTGAAATATTTTGTTCTCCATATAAATATATTCTGTCAAAATTATACAAATATGAACATGCTGCAGGACAAAACAAAGAAAGCCTGGAAATATTAATAAGAAATTACATATCAAATAATTCCATTTTTTTTGCTCTTTCATCATTTTTTAGAGCATTTTTTTTTAGAGCTGGACTCCTGCTTCATTTTTAGCAATAATTTCTTAATGTGTGACGTCCTGTGTGTGTCTTTGTGAAACATAGAGGGATTAGATCTAAAAAATAAAACTTATTGTGATTAATATGTTTAGGGCTTATAAAACATTAAAGACTAAATCGTAGAACTCATCAGTGGGATTACTCCAAAAATATTTGGCATTTCCCTAAATTTGTGCAACACCAACAGTAGAAATCCTCCAAAAAAACTCAATCCATGAAAAATGGTCTGCGCAGCTGCGGCTCAGAGATGATTGTCAGATAGAAAAAGACTCCTAATCACCTGTTAGTGTGATTCAGCCAGCCACCGGAGAGTTGCGCTCCCCTCTCGAGTTTTTTGACTTATGTTCCAAAGACTACCGCAAAGAGGTGTGGCCGCAAGCGTCTTGCAGCGGAGGGCGGTGGTCTGCTAACATGGGCTAACAACATTGGCCATGAACAATCCATGCAGGAAATGCTGCATTCTGCATCCTGGCTTCACGTAAACATGTGGGAATAACATCAGCCTTTATTTAGTCGGGACACGACTGGAAACACAAATCCATGTGATTGTTTGAACGGTTTCTAAGGACTGAGCCACATTTCTGCTTTGAACAGCTCACACACCGCCCCAAAGCCGCTGAGTGTGCTGGTGGTCCCAGTTTGGTAGCCCGTTCCCCTACAGCTGCAGGACGGATCGATTCCCCACTTCCCATGAGTCTTAGAAGCTGAAGGCGGGGCTAACCCCCAGATCGCAACAATATATTGATTTGCTATATGAGCAGTGTCTATGAAGACTCTCATTCATCCAGGTTGGTTCCATTGTAGTAGGTTTAGGGGATGTCATCTGGACTTGGTTTTATATGAGCAGTGCTATTTTTGGAGCATTCCCGTTAAATGATATTTACCCTTCCAATCCTTTTTTACATTCTGGCTTTGACTGGAACGGTGATCTTTGTGTCTTTTGTGGAAATGATGTAGAAACCGTGGAACAGCTTTTCTTTGAATGTTTTCATGTAAAAAAATTTTTGGTCTTCTTTTCATAATTGGCTCAAATCCAAAAATATCATCATTGACCCTTTAAATTGGAATGCAATTAAAATTTGATTACAATTAATCCACAAAAATCTGACTTTCTGGTTAATGCACTGATTTTAATTTCAAAGCATTTTATTCATTCTTGTAAATTCTTAAAGGTGAAACCTCACATTAATGGATGACTCAACCGTCTCAACCTATTCTCTAAATCTTTACATTACATGAACCATAAGAATGCCCAGACATTGTGTCATTTATTTGATATATTTAAACTTTTGTAATAGACCCTTATTTGCCCTTATTATTACCTTTATTATGCTCTACAACATTCAATTCCTGGGGGGGCTGGCTGGCTGAATGCCTGCCTGCTATGCATGCGGCTCCCATTGCTGGTGCTCCAACACCGCTTATGCCGCTCCTGTGGTTTTCCTTTCTTCCTGTCCCAAGTCTGGCTGTTCATCCTTTAGAACGCTTCATCACACACACCTGCGACTCATCAGCAGATTTGCCATGCGCCATTCAAGGGTCTTTGGAGTTTAGGTCACATCACCAGGATCAAGGAAAAACAGTAATAAAAAACAAATGGTAAAGGTAGGAAAATCGCCCTACGACATTCACTTTTACTGGTGCAGAAATCCTAAAATGAAACATTCGTTAAAATCTCTGCAACCTAGCAGAAAGTTACAAAAGGCAAGTTTTGTTTGTGAGGTGTTAAAGTTTCATTCCCACGCTGTTGATACTTTTCATAATTTGATAGAAAAGGGAGGAGCAATTTCTGGTTGGTGTAGAATTCCTATGGCAGCCTGTATGTGTTTGTCATTGTGGTTCAGGCAGTGACCCATCAGACCGAAGCAGCACGTGTTCCAGCTCAAAAGGTGAATGTGCAGCATCAGTGGATTCAGACTAAAACTGTCTGCAGTCAGGACGTTTCTGCCTTTCCCGCCTGTCACTTCAGCTGGACTTTTATAGTTGACTTTTGGATTACAATTGAAAAAACAAATAATTTTTAACACAAAGAGCACGAGCTGCAGCTCCGCCAGAGACCACTCCCCTCACCACCAGCACAAGGCCCCACCCACCCATGAGCCCCAGACTGTCCCTGTTTTTAAAAGAAGGCCTGATTAACCTGCTGTTCAGATTATTGTCTGCAGTCTGCATTGCCAGGGCTCCAGACTAACTTTTTTCACTAGGAGCACAGTGGCCCCTAACTTAAAATTTTAGGGGCACAACCAGAAAATTTAGGGGTGCATACCGTAAATCAACATGCTAACCAAATCTACTAATTTCCACTGTATTACAAATAAATACTTTAATAATAGATGCAGAAATTACAATGTGCTGTTTCTAATTCAGTGTCAGATTTTATTCTGCACTTTTGAAAATGCAACAACAGGTAAACTGACAGCAGCATCGCTGTCATGACAGTACAAATAGTAGAAAACGGGTGGAAATGTATCTTTGTAAAACCAAATAGGTGCAGCCAAGATGCACAATAAGCGTGTTTGAGATCACCCAGGTGGGCTCAACGCTGCGCAGATCACCTGGTGTGAGACATATATTTTTGTTTTTGCCCCAACATCACCTGTCAATCATCACAAAAATATTGCGAGAAAGGGGTGGGAGCAAGGGGCAAACCTACCCGGACACAGCTGGAAACTGAATTGACTGAAAGCTGCCCAACAGACAACAAAACAAGGCATTTGTAGTTGAGTGATTAATTAAAATAATTTAAAATACCAATTCATTAAAAAAGGCTACATGCATAGGGGGAGAGGAATATTAAAACTAAATTGAATGTTAAGGACAACTCCAACTGCCTGTTGTCCTTCAGTCTCGCTGCAAATCCCCCCCCCACCCCCCCCACCCCCCACTGGTCTCCCCAACAATCGGTTCATCTCAAACACGTCTATCGTTGCATTTTCCCCACGTATTTTCAGTGTGTCTAAAACTAATGTTGTTTTTGCCCGCACGTGTTTAAAGTTCAAGCCCTGTTAGCTGTCACTCACGTACGTGGGGGACATTTATTCTCCTCAGCTGACCCGACTCCCACGGGAGCGATGTGCTGCCGTAACAGCCGTGCATAAACCGTTTGATGCGCCGCCGTAACCGTAACCAAAACCTAAATCTTCCTCCGGTTCTGTGAGACCCAGAGAAAAGTTCAGCACGGACTGCATGGATTTAGAAAATTACGAGCGAATATATACGTTCTAAAGGAAAGCAAGGAACTCCTTAATGTGGTCCGGGGAGGGAGGGGGCTGTCAGGTTTCCTGCTTTCAAGCCCCGTCATTGTCCCGCCCCCAACAGTCATTTACCCCACTGTGATTGGTTGGTCAGCTCCGTGCACGACGATGAAAAAGTGTCATTCATTACAACTGGCGGGCTGCAGTAACGTTAAACTTTCATTTAAGGCGGGGGCCGCAAAATATCATCTTGGGGGCCGCAAATAGCCCGCGTGCCACGAGTTTGAGACCCCTGCTGTACACTAGCCGCAGGCCGGAAGAATGAATCAATAGTTCACTTACTCATAGCTCAGACGCACATATCAGGTTGTGACTATATTTGTCTCCGTTTCCTTCCCACAGATGTTTACGCGCGCGCGAATATCTCTAGGCCCCGCCCCCTCCACATATTTTAGCCACTTACAGTGACTTATTCTTCTCACACGCAGTGGCCGCCTCACAGACGAGCATCACGCGAGAGTGTGTGCTCGCGTTTCATGAGTGTGTGCGCGAGTGTGTGTGTCTGCCTGCGTGTGCGTCTCAGATTATTTCATTGATCATTGACGCGCCCCTTCCACGTTTAATGTATAAAAAATACGGAGGGTGGGGGAGGCAAATTTACTGGTCGCACATGTGCGACTGGATGTAAAATTCAGTCGCACACTCTCAAATTTTGGTCGCAAAATGCGAGCAATTGGTCGCAGTCTGGAGCCCTGATTGCTTCTAGAATGTTTTGGGGTTCTTTTGGTCAGGCTGTCAATCAAACCTGGAGCAGCACTCCAAACAGCTGACCAAGAACTGTTTCTTCCAGTTGTGGAACATTTCTAAGCTCAGTGTCATGTGAAGATCTGGAACTTCTTATTCACGCCTTTGTTTCGACACGGCCAGACTTCTGTAACAGTCTGTTTTCCTGAAGGAGCTGTCTCGCCTGCAGTTGATCCAGAACTCTGCTGTCGAGGATCTGGAGCCGCGCTAAAAGAAGAGATCACATTTCCCTGATCCTCAAAGCTCTTCCAGGTTGTTTACCGCTTTCAATATCAAATCTTTGTGTTGACTTTTAGGGCCCTCCATGGTCAGGGTCCTTCATATGTTTCTGATTTGATCGCCCCCTACAGACCATGTGGTGCACTGAGGTCTGTGGATCAGAACTTGTTGATGGTTCCTCACAGACGGTTCCGGATCAAAGGGGACAGATCCTTCCAGGCTGTTGTTCCTAAACTTTGGAATGAACTCCCCTTCTTTCCCTTCTTTTTCTTTATTTTTGAAGCACCGTTCAGGCTCTTAGACCGTTTAAAAGTACATTCAGCAATGTTGGAAATAAACAGCAATTATTTCCTCAATCATACTTTTAGAACCACATTGGTTAAGGCACATTCATTCCATTTTTTTCATATACTGAAAAATATTTTGTTGATGAAATCAGACAATGTTGACCTATTACCCTGAAGAACAAATATATCTGAAGTTACCAAAATAAAAGCCCTATGAAAGGTTTCCTGTTTTGTTGTTGTTTCAAGTTTTGCTTTTGGTCCCAATCTGTCCTGAGTGTTTCCACCTGTCTCGTTTGTATTTATGCATTACAGTCCTGTCTTTCCCTTCCTCCTGTGCTGGACCATATTATGCTCTTCCCCTGTTTTGAGTGTTAGGGTTAGGGTTAGGGTTAGGGTTAGGGTTAGCCCCATGAAGCTTTCCCGGGTTCCTGTAATTGTGCCGGAAAAATGAACCAACTATTCAGGGCTTTGAAACCACGCAGAACAGCGGCATCTGGTGGCGAACTGGACGTATATCATTTGCTTCATCTAAAGCTCTTTGTAGCACTTCAATGTGGAAATGATAATGAAAACATGTAAAACAAAATAATGTTGTTAATGATGATTAAAAAAAATGTAAATCACAACGAGTTAGGTTTTCCGTGAGAAGTGCTTAACACAGCAAAACACACATACATGAAGAAAATACATACAAGGCAAAAAAGAAAACATTGTAAAAGAACCCAGAACCTCTGGATGCAGGCCCCACCTTTACCACTTACCTATTTCTATTATTGCAAATACTACTCGCCATTGTAAATGGTCAATGGTTAGATGTCATTTTAAATGATGTTGTCATTTTCTTATAACCCAGTTATTTTTAATAAACCAAACTATCTGAGGTATTATCGAGTTATAGTCAAAATGTCAGCAGACAACACTGGCACAGCCTTTGATGGGTGAACTCGGGTTCAACTTCTCTGTAGTGGAGATCCTCAAAGTTTTCATTTACCATTTTGTCCCTTGGAAGTGATCTGAATACTGATTTTCATGGGCTTGGCTCTCTTCAGTAACTGACTTTGATTCCATCTGCAGGTTCTGTTTTCCAACAAACTTCTAACTTTGTGTGTTTGGCTGAACTCCATTTGTCAGCAACTAGACTTCACATGAGATCCCTAAATGCAACACAAACTCCACTGCTGCTCGGCTTTATGCCACACTTGTTATCAGTTTACTGACAGCCTCTGAATCTTTACAGATCAGTTTTTACCTCAGAAACAAAAACCTTTTGATTTTCCTGCAGGAGACCACAGAGGACGGGTCCTGAGTGACCCGCTGGACTGAAGGAACTTTGGATCCTTCTGGGTCACATTGATCATCCCGCTTTGTTAAGTTTTGTGTTTTTTTGTTTGTGTGAGGGGGGGAGAAAAACAGGACGCTGTTATGGAACAGCCTGTCCCACATTCAAACTTTTCTGTACATGTTAATAAAGTTTTAGGAGATCGTATTTTGAAAAAAAAACTGTAAATGTATTTTTTTCCTTCCCTCCCTTTTTTGTCATGTTGTAATTTGTCGTACAGTCAGTTGATCAAAGAATTTTTCTTCAAAAAAAAAAAGAACAGTCTGTCCCAGCCAATGAGTGATATAACTCATTGGTCCCAGCTTTCCTGCTTCCGGGTTCGTCACGTGGTACAAGGTACGTTGAGCTGCACCAATCAGTGGCTCTGTTTTCTCCTCACTCTGTGTGGGCTTGTCTGATTGGTCCGGACGCTCGGCTCTCGGCGCTGATAGGCTGTGCGCATGCTCGGGGCATGCCCGCTCCCGCGGCTCTGCCCTGCTGTCAGCGGGGACCCGCGTCAGTTCGCTTCCTCCTCTGATCCCTGCCGGTGGACCGAACGAGGTAAGAAGCCCATGTCGGTGCAGCGTCGCGGTTCCGCGCTCCTTTGGGGTTCGGATGGCAGGAAAAGGTTCCGGTACCAGGCCCGGGAGCGCGTCCGCGCCAGATGCTGATGCTGGTACTGAACCTGATCCGGATCCTCCAGCTCCGTCTGCGGCCGGAGGGCCATCGGCCGCCCACTGACGGTCACGGGAACAGGAAGCGGCTCACCCCGCCGCGCGCGCAGATGATCGTTGAATGTGCAGCGTCACAGGCACCCCCTCCCTGAATGACGGCTTTGACTCCTGCCTCTGCTCCTTCTCCCCCCCAGCTGCCTCTAAGCTGCAAGATGTCTGGGAAGATCAAGGCCGGCTCCGTGGTGGAGATGCAGGGGGACGAGATGACCCGGGTCATCTGGGAGCTCATCAAGGCGAAGCTCATCCTGCCGTACCTGGAGCTGGACCTGCACAGGTGAGACGCAGCGCGCGCACGCACGCGCTGTCCACAGTGGACGGGTCAGAGTTCACTGCGCGTGGCTGATCATAAACCAGGAGGAACATCAAAGTTCATCTGCGTGAATTCCAGTCCTGGGGGGTCAGACGGGTTTCCAGAACATCTGGGGAGTAGAGGAGGCTGTGGGACAAAGTTCAGAACCTCCTCCTGCTCTTCTGGTTCTTCTGGTTCCTTTTCCTGTTTTGGGACAAAGGGGGTCAGTGAGGAAGAACTGAAACTCTGATGCGTCCAGGCAGAAGGTGCCCCCCCGCCCCCCCCCCCGGGGGCCAGCTGAGCGGGCATCACAAAGCTGTTCTGACCGGTCCAGAACTGACTGCTCCTCTCTGCTCCACACATCGTCTTCCTGATGACGATGATGAAGAAGAAAAGTCTTCCTCACTCTGTTATGGCTTCTGTCTGAAGTAAGTGGGTGAAAGGTCAGAGCCGCTCCTGAACAATGGCGCTGTGTCTGCAGTCGGAGGCTTACGCCACGGCGCTCACGTCTGTCTGCGCCGTTACAGATGACGGCGAGCTGGCTCAGCGCCTCTGTCTGATCCACTCTGACTCCTGCCTGTTCCCCGTCCTGTTTCTGGTTCCGGTCGGGTCTTTGCCCTCCGGCTTTCCTCCAGCTGGGGGGCTGAACCTCAGGTGGATCATGAGCCGATCTGCTGCTGATGGCGTAGCTTCTGGATAACCTGAACCCTCAAACATCCGGTGTTTTGGTCTGCTGTCTCTGCAGCAGCGGTCTATGCAGAGTGAAGACAGCGTCCAGCGTGACATCATCACAGCTGGAGGGAGACGGGGTCTCCAGAGGGGGGAGAGCCGTGATTGGAATTCTGTAAGCGTTTGTTGTTACGGTGCTATTACCGTCACCGAAACGCCACAGAGGGGCAGAAAGGGGGGGGGGGGGTCTGGAGCAGCCCGATGGAAATTGGTCATTTTCCAGTTGAGTGACACCTGTGAGCGTTTGAGGTGTTACTAGAACATTCCATAGTTTGACTATGGAGAAATTGAAGTACATCTATAGAGGTGGAGGTTTCTGAGTTTGGGGAGGATTCAGAGAGAAAAAAGTTTTGAATAGAAACTGAAAAAGAGTTTGGGACATTTCAGTTAAAAGTTTTTAGATTTTCAAAAACTAACATGTAAAGATCTTGAATATGAACCTGACTGATGTTATTGTTTTTACGTAAATTCACATTAGCCACCCGATATGCTGCACCGCCTGCACAGATTTAAGGTTAACCCTCGAGTGACGGTCCCGTTAGTTGTCCCCCACCCAGGTGTGTGAAGTCGCCTGGAGGAGCGCTGAGCTGCAGACACAGGAACCCTAATCCTCCTCTGGGTCCAGGAAAATAGTTCAGCATGGCCGCATGCATTTCAAAAAGGATGTGCAAATATTCTCTTTCAATGTTTAACATCCATAAAGCTGAGGCATCCATGGTGGGCTGGTGTTTCTCCAGAAGCTGCCTGTGCAGATGCCTGCATGATCATGAGGCGCCTTCTGTCTGTCGACCTCTGCAGGATTGTTTCTCCTCTGCAGGTTTAGCCAGATTCGGTCATTCAAAGCACGACTACCATCTGCTGTTTTTCTTGTTTGGCTGGTTTGTTGACCATCGTGCTTCCATGTTCCTGCTGCATATCTTTAGTAATGTTAATTATTTTGCTGTGTCGGCGTGCTCAGCTTTGACCTCGGCATGGAAAACCGCGACGCCACAGACGACCGGGTGACCGTGGAGGCGGCAGAGGCGGTCCGCCGTTACAACGTGGGCATCAAGTGTGCCACCATCACACCAGACGAGAAACGCGTGGAGGAGTTCAAGCTGAAGCAGATGTGGCGTTCACCCAATGGGACCATCCGCAACATCCTGGGGGGCACCGTGTTTAGGGAGGCAATCGTCTGCAAGAACATCCCCCGCCTGGTGTCCGGCTGGGTGAAGCCCATCATCATTGGCCGGCACGCCCACGGAGACCAGGTGAGCTCTCTGGTAGCGGTAGAGGCAGCTCACCTGACGGCGCCAAAGTCAACAGCGGTGTCTGCTCTTGAGCAATGGACGTCCTATGGCTGCACTCCGGGAACTTTGCTCTCTGTTATCAACGCCGCTGTCCTCTTCTTCTCAGTACAAAGCCACAGACTTTGTTGTAGCCGGTCCTGGAAAGGTGGAGATGATATACACGCCTGTGAACGGAGAGCCAGTCAAGTATGTTGTGCACAACTTTGAGGGTAAGAGAAGCAGTGATACCATGAAACCAAGAACCAAAACATGTAGGCCTCAGGCTCACCAAGTTACCACAGGTTACCACAAGTTACCACAGGTTACCACAGGTTACCACAGGTTACCACAAGTTACCACAGGTTACCACAGGTTACCACAAGTTACCACAGGTTACCACAGGTTACCACAAGTTACCACAGGTTACCACAGGTTACCACAGCCCTCCTCAGTTTGTTTACTGCTGTCAATCATGATCTGTAATTATATACTCTGTTTTTAATCTAACCTAATAATTTCTATGAAAATGCTCATTTTTATTATATTTTACATTAAAATTTGTTACATTGTGACACAGAAAAAGATGAAAAACAACTAAAAAGTGGCTTTATGATGTGAACACCTCGCCCGGCTCTATCCTTCACATAGATAACAGCTGTGGCGTCGTGTTTTTGTTCGGGTTAGTACTTTACAGAAATACAAAGTACCGGTAGTTATTATAGTAGATTTTATAGTTATTCTCTGCATAAACCAAGCCACACACAGGCATGACTTCATCATTCAAAGCTCACCACCGTTGACCATAAATCACCACCACTGACCTTTAATCGCCACCGTTGACCATAGGTCTCCTCCGTTTACTGCAGCTCACATCAGCTCCTCCGGTTGACCTGTGTTTGGTCCGTGTTGTCTGTGTCCAGGCACGGGGGGTGTGGCCTTAGGGATGTACAACACGGATAAGTCCATACAGGACTTTGCTCACAGCTCCTTCCAGATGGCTCTGTCCAAAGGTTGGCCTCTGTACCTCAGCACCAAGAACACCATCCTGAAGCAGTACGATGGCCGCTTCAAAGACATCTTCCAGGAGATCTACGAGAAGTACGGACCTACAAAGTCAACAAGGGTGTCAATGAGAAGCAGCGGGGGGCGGTTGGAAATTTAGTGGGATACCCGCCCTTAAGGCCTGGAGTCGGACACCACAATGTACACCCAACTGTCATATTCACTGCAGCAGAACTCTAAGCGGATGTCTGCATTTCAGGCAATACCGCTCTCAGTTTGAGGCCAAAGGCATCTGGTATGAGCACCGCCTGATTGACGACATGGTTGCTCAAGCCATGAAATCTGAAGGAGGGTTTGTTTGGGCCTGCAAGAATTATGATGGAGATGTACAGTCTGATTCTGTGGCACAAGGTCAGAGCAGAAATGTGTTGATTAACAGGGAGAGACGGCTCTTCCTGGACTTCCCTGACCTCTGCCTGTCGCCCTCAGGGTACGGTTCTCTCGGCATGATGACCAGCGTGCTGGTGTGTCCTGATGGACGCACCGTAGAAGCAGAGGCCGCACACGGGACCGTGACACGGCACTACAGACAGCATCAGCAGGGGAAAGAAACGTCCACCAACCCCATTGGTAGGAAAGAAACAGCAGTGAATGGGTTCAGAACCTGGTTCTGATGTGGTCGGTTCATGTTCTGCGCTTCCTTCAGCTTCCATCTTCGCATGGACACGGGGCCTCCTGCACCGGGCCGAGCTGGACGACAACAGCAAGCTGCGCGTCTTTGCCGAGTCTCTGGAAGCCGTGTGCATCGAAACCATTGAGGCCGGGTTCATGACCAAGGACTTGGCTATCTGCATCAAAGGCTTGTCCAAGTCAGTTCTGGGGGGTCGAAGGTGTCATGAAGATGTTAGGTTTAACAGTTCTAACTTTAGAACAGGAGATTCCTGAAGAAGAAAACACACCTGCTGTTAGGGAGAGTATTGCTCCTCCCACACTTGCAAAGGGACAGGATCCAGGATTTCACTCTGTCACGTTTTTATTCACCAGTTGTAACAGTATTGCTGAAAAACCCTCAAACATTCAGAAACAGAGCAATAAATAAACAGGTTAGTACATTAATGATCCAACATGAGGTAAACCAGGTGAGTAAATTCAGGTAAAAAATTAAACCAACAGTTTGTTCACCAAAAAAATCTGGGTTACATTTTGGGAAATTATAACAAATCCAACTAACGTTTGCTGTCAAGGAGATTTTAACAAATAATTATATTTTTAGGCGAATAAGTATGTAGGACATTATAAATACACAGGTTTTTAGGACATTGTCCAACATTAATTACTGTTTTTTCACTCAATACAACAAGACGAGCAGGAAAAGTCCAGCATGCAGCTTCCCGTAGAGCTTCAAGTCCCAGTCCCACACACGCACTTGTTCCAGTCCCACACACGCACTCGTCCCAGTCCCACACACGCACTCGTCCCAGTCCCACACACGCACTCGTTCCAGTCCCACACACGCACTCGTCCCAGTCCCACACACGCACTCGTCCCAGTCCCACGCACGCACTCGTCCCAGTCCCACACACGCACTCGTCCCAGTCCCACACACGCACTCGTCCCAGTCCCACGCACGCACTCGTTCCAGTCTGTCTGTCTGAACTGTCCCCAGTTTTAGGGCAGATTGCCCCATTTGAGTTCAGCTGGTAACCGGCGGGCGTGCATTTTCCCCGTGCTAAGTCATGTGTGGGACGCCGCGCTCCAGGAAACGGCGAGACAACCACTCCTCCGCTGATCAGCCTGACACTAAGTCAGTCTTTCAGCATCAGCTTCTTTGGTTTGTTGTGTGCGCCAGCTTCATGTGCAGCAGATCAGGGATGCAGATGTCAGGAATCTGAAGCATCTGTCTGTATGTAAGCCCCGCCTCTCCGTCTTTAAGCCCCGCCTCTCCGTGTTTGCAGTGTGGCCCGCACCGACTACCTGAACACCTTTGAGTTCCTGGACAAGCTGGCGGAGAACCTGAAGACGAAGCTGGGCAGCCACCCCAAGCTGTGATGCCACGCCCCCTGCCTTACCAGAGCAGCGGGGAGGAGGGCGGGGCCTGCCCCCCCCAAACCACAAGCTCTTCTTGAGACTCTGAGCCGCCTTGAGCCGTGTCACCTGATCTGGGCTCTGTTTGATCACTTGACAGGCCGGAAGCTGAGGTCACATGATCTCCTGTACACGACCCTCCGGTTCACACAATAAAGGGTTTTTCATGGCTGCAGCGCTTTCTGTCTGTTTGTGTGTGTGGACATGCGTGTCAGCACATAAACCGCGTGTAAAAACAGGATCACGCAAACACGGCTGCGACTGAGCTGTGGGCTGCATTTGATGAAGAGCGTAGATTACATTTCATAAGCTATTTTATTTTAGACAAAAGTCTGGAGATCAGAATACATCTAGGGAAATATTAAAAACAATAATCATGATCAAAACGTGATGACAGAACAGACCAGTTCTCTGATGTGAGTCTGCATCTATGTTCTTCTACAACTGATCTACTGAAAGAATCTGTCAATCAACTTTGATAAAAATGGATCTGAATGAAACTAATCATCACTTCCAGATGAAATCTATGAACGCTGATTTGAACAGCTGATTCTGAGGTGGGAGGAGCCTAAACAGAGCTCTTTTTTCAGGTGAATCTGATACACACCAGCCTGCTTCTTCCTGAACTTCATCTTCTTCTTCCTCTGACCTGTTCCTCGCCTTTTTTCCAATAGTTCCATACATTCCAGTCTTGATCTGGTTTCGTATGCAACACCAGAGTCTGAAGAGCCTTTTTCACTACTTTTAATTCCACAATTCTTTAGCTGACATCCACAAAGGTTCCATACATGCCGTAGAGACGGCCGGAGGCCCAGAAGGCTGTGGGCGGATCGTGAACCGGAACAGGACATCAACAGCAGAGAAACACAGGCTTCAGATCAGAACCAGGAAATAACTTCTGCATCATCGTTCATTCGTATCCCCACAAAGTCTAAATAAATCTCTGTGAAAGCATGGATGATGGTTCCTCTGCTGCAGGCTGCAGCTTTTGCTGTGATGAGGGCCGTGCCGACTC
Source organism: Oryzias sinensis (assembly GCA_037389245.1). NCBI lineage: Eukaryota > Metazoa > Chordata > Actinopteri > Beloniformes > Adrianichthyidae > Oryzias > Oryzias sinensis. The sequence goes on along the minus strand of CM074501.1, from coordinate 11,248,992 downwards.
CATCAGCCCCATCCTGATCTTCCTCTGGGAAACATCTGCCACAGGAACACAAAAACCCTGTTGGTGTTCAGTAAAAACATGGTTTTGTGTTTGCTGAATTTGGAGGACCAATCATCTCTCAGGTCCTGTTATGTTGATTTAAGGGTTGTAAGGGAAGGACATCTGACAGAAATATGGGTTCTTCTTTCTTCCATCAGAGATCTGAGCTCATTGTTCTGCTTTGCAGACACCAGATGGCGCCAGAATCTACAGAAAATGTGAGCTTTCTGCCTGAGGGGGGCAGTCTTTGTCTCTGTTACCCTTTAGTGCCACATGTCCTGCAGGTATGGGTGCGCTCTTTCACCTGGTGACCCCCCCACTGAACAGTCACAGCATCTTTACGCTCTGCAGACATCAACAGACCTCCAGGATGCCAGGAGACTCTTTGGTCTCTCCCTCCCTCTCCTACATTGACTTGGGGGGAGGTGGTGGGTGGGGTGTTACAGAACCTTCACAGGGCAGCAGCACCGTGATCTGAAGCTCATGCCAGGATGAGGACGTGTTGCAGAAATATCTCTGCAGGAACCGGCAGACAGATGCAGGAGTGGAGATCAGAGGGACAGAAAGAGCAGGAGGAGGCCAACAGCAGGGCGGATTTGGTCCTTTCAACTTTACAGTCCTGTTGAAGTTGGCCATGACTGGCTTCCCTGACCCCCCCCCCCCCACACACACACACACACACACATTCCCTCCCCCCAACGTTGGAAGTGAGCAGCATGCCTCGTGTTCATGTGGATGATTTGAACACGAACTTTATTTTACTTCCAAACCTTCTGTGCGCTCATGTCCAGCAGAGGGCGCTCTTTCACAACACAGCTTGTGCATGAAGAAATCCAGAACCCTGCTGGTCACCAGAACGGGGCCCAAAAGCACCAGCATTTGGACCTGTAACTTTGATTTCACAGAGCAGACATGGTGCTGGACGCTGCTGCCCAGGAACGGCAGTTTCCCTGCGGTGTTGCATAACATGCATGAGCTCTGACTTTACTGGGACCTCATCATAAAAGACAGAAGTACCGAGGAAGAAAACCTGATCTCCACGTTCACACCTTTCAGCTTTTCACACAGAATGATACAGTTTTTCTCTGAAAACACTCGTTCTCATAACGGCCCCCGCAAGAACAGATTGAACTATTAACACTGACATCCGGCCAAACAAACCTTTGAAATCCTTTAGGCAACAGCAGGCGCAGAAACTTTCTGCTCCCCTGTGATGCGTTCAGGGACGCTTTCACATTTATAGTCCTTTGGACAAGAAAAAGACGGATGGGACCAACGGCCTCCCATCCGTCAGAACGGGGAGACTGGAGCAGTATGATGTGTGTAATGTCTACATGCTTTGCAGACCAATGATCTCCATGCTCTGCTTAGCATCAGGACTTCTGTAGACACCAGTTCTAAGCAGCTGCTTTTTAAAGGTCAGGCCTCTGCACAGGCACTATTCTAGAACCTTCTCTGGCTTTGCCGTCCATTTCCGTGTTTGGAGACAGTCGTCAAGTGTGAGGTGTAGAAATAGGCATGGAGATGGTTAAAGGCTTTGCACGGCACAGAAGTTCCCCCGTTTAAACCAGCACACATCCAGGTCCATTTGAACTTTGCCAATGACCCAGAGGATCATGGGAGAAAGTCATGTGGTCAGATAAGACCAAAGTAGAACTTTTTGGTCTTAATTCCACTCGCCGTGTTTGGAGGAAGAAAAAGGATGAGTCCTATTCCAAGATCATCATCCCTACTGTGAAGCATGGGGGTGGTAGCAGCATTATTAGCTGATAACCTCCAAGCTATATGCTCCAGAAATATTTTGCAGTCAAAAAGGAAATGGTTCTAAATGGTTTAATTCCTTAGAATCTCTTTCTTTTAGACTAAATCTCTTGAAAGAGATGAGGAGGCTGCTTGGTAGAATTCAGTTGTTTATTTGTCCAACGACGTGAAAAGGCGACTGCAGTTTACTTCCTCGCCTTAGCTCACAAGCCACGGACTCTGTTAACCCTTGTTCTATCTTAGATGACCCCATCCTTACATTGAGGTGTTCTCCCTACCATGACAAAGGGGGATAAAGGTGGAAAGATTTCATGTAATCCATGACACCAGTGAGGATCACAAATCATTGAAGAAAAAAGGTTCAGAGCACTGTCTAGTGGGTCTAGATGACCCAACTCCCAATGGTAAAGTGTCTAGGATAGCACAAGGGTTAACGTGCTGGACTTTCTCACAAACTCTCTTTTCTTCTCAGAATTTAGCAAGCGCCACCTGGTGGCGTCTTAAAGATGCACAACATGCAAGGTGTTTTGCACAATTACCAAAACAAAACTGTTGTGGGGAGCTTCCTCATTATCTTGTCCAACTTACAAATAAAAAAATGTCTACAATAATAATACAAATGTTTGGCACAGGCAGAGTCCTCCATTCCACGGTCACCAGCCTCACAAAACCCTCAATATCCACGATTCCTTTTTAGACCATGTAAGGAGCTTCATTTGGTCCTGGGGAGGACACTGACCTCTATCATCTATCTGTCAGTGCGACTGCAGCCCAGTGGGGGGGGGGGGGACTCAGGACCCTGCTGACTCAGCCAGCTTCCCTGCCTCATGTGAAGGGATGCCAAAACCTTTTCCATTTGACCCCAAAAGCCCTAAAGGTGAGGGAGCTCCTCCTTTGGCGTTTCTGATTGTGGGTGTTTGTTCCCTGATGTACCGGGATGGTGAATGGCAGGAAGTGCAGCTGGGAGTTAAAGACTGAAGAGGAGCAGGTTAGAAATCCATGATTCCTGAAACAATCACTGATCCCAGCAGATAGTTCCCATTCCAAACAAACATGTGATGCTGGCTGTGAAGCAGTTGGGTTTGTCATTGTCTTCCAGGCAAACTCACTGAATTATTTCCTGTTGATATCTTTTTCTTATTTATTTCTTGGAGAAATGGATCTGCTGCTGAATCTGTGGATCTGCTGCTGAATCTGTGGATCTGCTGCTGAATCTGTGGATCTGCTGCTGAACCTGTGGATCTGCATACTCGTGTGCGTGAGTGCAGGACTTTTTCCTGCAGTCCGTTTCCGTCTGACCTCAGCCGCCCCCGTCTCCTCACTCTAACACTGACCTACTTAGGACTGGGGGTGTGAGCCGCCGGCCCTGTTTACATCCAACGGTTTCACCTCCAACACATCTGAGTCGGCAGCTACATTCCTCCTTCTGGGTGGGTGCGTGATGTGTGTCAGGGTCTTGTCTTTCACAAGACTTCAAAGTTTTTGCCTCCAAAGTGTTTTTGCTTGTTGTGCCCCCACAGTTGCAGGTTCACCCCCCACACTGAAAGATGTCCTGATGTGTGAGTGTGTTTCCCCACCGCGCTGACTCACAGAGGTCAGACTAGCTGTGAAGCACGTTCAGGCTGCGAAGATGTCACCGAATCCAACGGCGCCTGAGGCTGCAGCGCTTTTGTCAAAGCTCCCGCCTCCAAACAGTGATGGAGTTGGGGATTCCCACAGGGTGGTTCCCAGCCAGAATCAGGTCAGAGTTACATGCAAGCCTTAGGGAGGAAACATTTAGAACATGCACCTCACAAGGGAACCAGAATGTTCCACCCAGAACATCCCAAACAGAACCCCAAGAGCAGAACGCCTCAGCAGAGCCCTCACACGCCGTTTACCTGACATGACCTGCTGTCATCTCCTCTGACCATGATGGTGCTCATCTCCTGCTGTGAGCTGGAGGTTGGACTCTGACTGCCTTAAGAAAAGCTTTATGTCTGTTGCAGCGAAGCTTCCTGATGGAGACTGCTCTACAACACTGGCTAAATCCTCTTTAGTGCCTACATCTGCTTAAAAAATGTCATGTTCAGTCATTGTTTTCATCATCTTTGGGATCTTAACCTGTTGTTTCCAATCAGAAATAGTTGGAGACCTCACCAGATTCCAAATCACAATTAGAACATTTTAATAGAATAGAATAGAACAGAAAACTCTTTATTTGTCACTGAACACTTATACAATGAAATTAAAAAGCAATCAACTTTTCTAAGTGCAGAAAAATAATAATAATAATGAAATCTAAAGTGCAAAACAAACTCCAAGTGATAGATTACAATAAGAATATCGCAGAAGTCGTCAAAAATTGCGATAAATGGTTTCCTTAAATGTGCTAAAACGATCTTATGGCAAATTGAAGTATTTAATGAATCAAATAAATCCCTTTAATAAATCAGATGAAGCCCTTTTATGTTCGCCTCCTCTGTAGACGAGGGTCATTTGGAGTATTATTGAAGGTGTGTTGTCTCCTATTTTGTTTAAACTGTTGAATGTTTTTGGTTGTTATACTATGTGTTCATTAAAAGAATTCTTGAAGGAGAATAACTGTGAATCAGGGAAGGGGGGGGGGGGGGGGGGCATGAAAGACAGTGTGAATCTTGATGGAGGGGGTAGGGTGGGCTCCATGGCAGAAGTATTGAGGACCTTTTTGATGGAAAAAGGACCAGTGAACTTGGAATGACGTTTTCTGGAATCCCCTTTTAGGAGTGTGTCTTTAAGGGGGAGCCATACTGTCTGTCCTGATACACAAGCTGGGGGGGGGCACCCTGCAACAGTCTGCTAGGAGAATGTTTGTCTCAGCGGTCCGGAGAAGGGCTGCTCTGGCATCATGCCATGTTTTCCTGCACTTCCTGGTGTTCTGCTGCACTGAAGGGACTGAAACCTCTGATGGGAATAGAGGAGGTTGGTACCCAAGGGACACCTCAAAGGGTGGAAAAGCTGTGCAGAAGACAGTTGGGAGTTGTGGGCAGACGGGAGGTCTTGCTCCCAAGTGGAAGGGTTCTGTGCTGCAACACGTAGCAGAGATGCCCCCAGCTCCTGGTTCTTCCACTCCGCCTGGCCATTGGAACATCAGAGGATTGTCTGAGCGTTGGAGTCAAAACGTGTAACTGCTCAGACGGAGGTGTGCGGATCCCTGCAGAGACCCCGACGTTCTCTCTGCAGCTCTCACTCAGCAGAACTTCTGTTGTTCTGAAGCTAACGGCACAGAACCCATAAAAGCAGATGTATGTGCAGCAACATTGCTGAGTTGTTCTTGGCCAGCATGGGTCTAGAATTATGCTCATTCAAGTGTCTATATATGCGGCGAGGGGGGGTCAAATCTTACAACATAAAGCATTTCCAACTGAGAGGAATGTGACATATACATTTTGGGACAGGCCTCAGACTGACCTCCAGACCTGGATATAATTACCCAGAGATGTCTGCTGCACATGCTGGCAGTCCTTCATCCTTGCCATTGTTTCTCCACAGAGCTCACTACTTCTCTGCACAAACACTGACAGACCACAGCCGAGTCACGGGGTGGGGGCCAGTGACAGGAGCACGTGGAGCTGGGACCCTGATCAATCATCTGGGCTCCACAGCCCAGTCCTTGGAATGAACTGAGATCCACACACACATTGTGTGTCTGCAGACACAAACTCTGCTCGGGCAGGGAGTCCACAGAGGGCTGGCCTGGTTACTCTAGGCTGTTTTTGATGAAAGTTTATGAAGCTACAGAGAAACAGGGTCCGTATCGTATTGTGACCATTGTATCGTGTCGCCAGACTCTCGCCAATACCCCTACAGATATCTCTACAAGAAGACAGACAGCAGCACCAGAACAATGTTTAGAAAACAGCTGAATCTTTTAGGTGCAGAAGTCCAGCAGGTGAGGATGTGGGCTCTGTGATCCAGCACTGATGTGACTTCCAAATGCTCTTTACCTCAACCAACTGCATCTCCATGTCCTCTTTATCCATCCAGTCTACAGCATCCTGATCGGATCCATCAGAGCAGCCGGGAGCCGATCTTCGGTCTGTGCTTTTTAAAATCATAGATGATTTTGTAAACTCAGCCACCAGCTCGTTAACGCATGTCCGTCAAAGTTGGGTTGGATGTGTTGTGATTTGCATTTTTAGTGTGAATTCCTTCCTGCCCAGACTTCCCTCTCCCTAGTCACTTCCTGCAGCTCCTCTGGGTGTTCCCAGGCAAGCCCAGAGACATAGTCTTTCCAGCGTGTCCTGGGTCTTCCCTGGGGGGCTCCACCCTGTGGGCCATGCCTGGAACGACTCCCCAGGGAGGCGTCCAGGAGGCATCCGGACTAGATGCCCGAGCCACCTCAACTGGCTCCTCTGGACGTTAATTAGTTGTTAAAAACATTGACATTTTCTTAGTATTTTCACATTTCTTTATTAACTCTTGTGCTATCTTAGATGACCCCCCCCCCTTCCATTGACGTGTTCCCCCTACCATGACAAAGGTGGATAAAGGTGGAAAGATTTCATGTAATCCATGGACACCAGTGAAGATCACAAATCATTGAAGAAAAAAGGTTCAGAGCTCTGTCTAGTGGGTCTAGATGACCCACCTCCCAATGTTAAAGTGCCTAGGATAACACAAGGGTAAAGGTTATAATACATCAGAACAGGATTCAGAAATGCTGCAGTAAAACCAGAATCTCTTCATGTAAAGTGACTGAGAACACACAGGTGATCCAGATTTACAAAGTCAATCTATGAGGACATACAGAAAACTCCAACTGGAACATTTGAATTATATGTTTAATTTTTGTACATGTTTCATTTTCTGCTTATTGTCTTGTGATTTTAATTTTCTACAGCAAAGGAGAATTAGGCGTCTGTTAGGAAGTTTGAGCCCAGAAAATGTTCTTCTCCAAAAATACACAATGAATCAGGATTTCTGTAAAAAGATGATCTTTTTTCCTAAAAGATGATCTGAGACTGGGTTAAGTTTTTAGAGTTATGATGGTGTTCTTTGAAAAAAACTGCAATGCTGCTTTTTTTTAAATCAGAAACAACCGTTTGGACCAGTCTTCCATTAAACTGGTCTGTTTCCTGAAGAAGCTTGGAGACCACGGCTTCAGTTAACAGCTGGTGGGCGGAGTCCGTTTAACGCACAGGTGAGTGACGGGACTTTTGTCTTAAACCAGGGTTTCTTTCGGCGTTTGTGGTCTCAGCAGCTCTGTGGTCCGGCTCCCAAAAACAGGAGGCGGTCACAGAGACCAGCTTCTGCTGATATTGGAGAAACAGGTGTTACAGTAATTACCTCCTCGTGCGAAAGGCCACAAGAGCGTCTGTTCATCTGAGCAACTGTTAACAGCATACCAGAGGCCATGTCATCATCATCATCATCATCTGACTGGGTCAAACCTTCCTCCACCCACAGGACTATTACCCGGTCCCCATGCCTGCTTACACCAACACAGCGGTGTGGGACAAATATCACACAGGAACACAGACTCACACTGGACACTTAATGTCCCACCCACAGCGAAACAGGCTCAGCGTTGGTCTTCATCCTCCTTTCTCAGCTGCTTCGTCACATCTTTGGCTTGCTCGGAGGGCTGCAGACGTTTGGGATGGAGCGGATGACAGAGTCTGAGCTCTGACTCTGACCCACAGTGTGAGCGGTTCCTGCAGCGTACAGTATGTGGTCCAGTGGGAGTGGAATGGGAGCATAATTAGAGGCTTGTTTCTGTGGAAGGGAGCTGATCTTACAGTAACACGCCTGACGGTGACAGACTGATGATGTGTTATGGGGGTTAGGCATCACTGGAGGTCCTGCATGTGTGGATGAGTGATTATCCTACAGTGCAGAAGTGGTGCAGGAGCTGTCCTGTCTGGGAAAGGAAACCCGCAGGCCTGTAAATGTGCACAGGAAGCGCACGAGCATTTCCTAGAAATAATGATGCAGAGCTGCAGAGACACAGCGATCCCAGCAGCGACCCTCCTGCTGTCTGCTGTGTTGTGACACGGCTGCAGGTCACTCCACAAAACGAGTTTGTCCTGAACAGCATCCATCACAATTTCAAAGGTTTAAGACGTAACAATTGACCTCGAAGACGGTTCAAGGACACATTTGCGTAGAAACAGCAGAGAGAAAAGCTCCAGTGAACCCGTAGACGTGGGTCAGGTCCTTTCCCAGAAACACACTCAGCAGTTTAATATAGCCATTCTTTGGACGCCTGCCCTGACCCCCGCTTGACCGTGTCCTGACCAGAGCTGTGGTCGCCCGCTGCCTCGCTCAGGTCCTCAGATAATTCTGGCTCGGGGCGGTGCACATGCATGTGTGAAAATGCATGTACAAACGGCTGCCGCATGTGTGCGCTCTAATGCTTCGTCAGCAATCTGCAGCCGTTTGCACAACAAGCCATTCTGCTCTTCCTCCCCTTGCAGCTTCTCAAAGACCAAGCCTGTCCAGCTGACAGGGCTTTAACCCAGAATCAATCATCAGTGCTTTCTGTGGTCACCCCCCCCCTCCCCCCAACCACCACCATCACGACCACTTGCACTGCTCTAGAAGGCCACATGATGGGGGTTAAGAAAGCTGTAAAGTTAAGGAGGTTGTGAAATTATGTTGTATACCAGTTATTTTCTTTCTAAATCCGACTTTCCTTGTCAATGAGACTCAAAAGGAGGATTACGGAGTCAGAACAGAGGAGGAGCTAGACATCCCTCCATCCACACTAACCACCGTTTCTCCCATGTTCACTCATGAAGACAACGCTGACGTCCTATCATCCTCACACCACAAAATAACCCACCTCACAGGTGACAGCTCTCCTCCAGTCCAGGGACAGGTCCAGCACACAACAAGCTGGCGTAGCAACACCAGGGTTTGGTTAGAAACACGCCACGAGAAGGGAGAAGCACCAGAACGGCATGTCTGCATCACTTCCAGCACGCCAAACAGAGCAGGTCCCCGCTGCAAACACATGCAGGTACAGATCATTGAGGTTTAGCAAGTTAGTGCCAGACCAGAGCTAAATGGGTCATGCGCACAGAAAGAATAACTTACATTATTTCTTTAAGTTGTTGTCCAACAAGAAGCTTTTATTTTGCAAAACAACCAGCTTCTCTCCCCCTCATCTATCTGTGACTCTGGATGCCTGGCTCCCGTGTCTCAAGCACATCCACTCATCCATGGACGTACATTTAATGTTGCTGCATTGATCTGACACATCTTTAGTGCGTCTGAAGGTATGTTCACATCGCCCATGGCAACACGCCTTCAAGTGGCCACGTCCAAAGAAAAGTCTAGATAAACACGCACGTGTGCGCTTTGAGCTTCTGTCTTTTAAATTTTGCGTTGACGCGTCACTGTGCCAGGTTTTAAGACCGTTTTCAGGTTCTACATACAAAACGTGCCGTCAGTAAACGCACGTAGAAAACTAAACCAGGTGGATGAATCAGAGACTCGGACGTGGTGGCGACGCACAGATCCTTTTTAACCCTTGTGCTATCTTAGATGACCCCCCCCCCCTTCCATTGACGTGTTCTCCCTGTTTCCCATGACAAAGGTGGATAAAGGTGGAAAGATTTCATGTAATCCATGGACACCAGTGAAGATCACAAACCATTGAAGAAAAAAGGTTCAGAGCACTGTCTAGGTCTGAGAGTCATGGAGATGTAAAACCTTTGTAAATGAGCTGTTTTTGTTGTTCGTTTGGTTTCACTGCTGTCCTACAAACCTGAAGATCAAGACAGACAAGAAAGAAATCTAAATCCAACGTTTGAGGAGTGTTCCTCTCCACTGTTACCCAGCATGGACATTAATCATGTAACCTGTTGATCACTGATATTGGCAGTTTTGAGCAGTTAAAATAATCCTACCTCCTTGCAATGACCTGGATTGAACTGGATTATCATAATCACAACTCGTTGAGATCTGGCTAATGCTTTCCGGCCAATTATGAATGCAATAAATGGAACTGAACCAAACTGTATGAGTAAAAACCTTTAAAAAATGTTTTTCTTTTAATTCATGAAAGTATTGGGATAAACCAAACCCTGGAGATACTGACAGGATTCTAATTGGTATGATTGTGGTTTGGAATCCTGGTTGTGCCTCAGAGACCAAACACTGGAGAAGTGCTGCCATTTCCTCTGCAGCAGCAAGACTGTTTCTAGTTGACATTGTACTTTCAGAACCCGTCACAAAGACTCTTCTGGAATAGTTGTCTTTCTCTTGCTCTACATAGCAGAGATCTTTTAGGACTCCGATAACATTTAGTGAACTCGAGAGCCTTTTTTGCCGCCTGGTCCTCAGCTGCACGAGACGCGCTGAGTGACATTTGGAGCCGTATTCTCTCGAAAAAGGAGCGGTTTCATGTGGCGTCTGTCAAAGGCCTCGTCTGACGAACCAGGCAGAATGGGAAATGGACACCACTTTGGTGTCTGTGGGCGGATTCCACCTCACAACCTTTCTAAACAGAAAAGGGGCCGTTTCGGTACAAAGTTTCACTTTCAAACATGCTTTTCAGTTTTTTCTCTGGCAGATTGTTATCACTGACTGAAAGTTGCAAAAATACGAAAGCTTCTGACAGCCGCCTTCAGCGTTTCAGAATCTCTGCAGAGATAAACAAAATTTAGAAACTATCACAGAAGACGTGCAAAGCAGTTCAACCCCATTCCCGCTCAAATACTGCTTTCTCGCAGGCAACCCTCCCCAACAGGGTTAGTGTGATCCAGCCCAGCCTCCCTTCTCCCTGAGGTTTACTGTAAAAGCCATGCAGGAACGTCTTCAGTAAACATCCAGCTAAACAGAGCCCACATCTGCTCGACCTCAACAGGGCCGAGGAAACGCAGACACAGTGCCCCCCCCCCACAACGATGAATCTACACGCTGCAGAAGTCAGAGAGGATGAGGACCAGACAAGCTGGACGCCTGTAGAACCTGTAGAACTGTACTGTCTGTGCAGTTGTGTGTTCTCATGTGGTTGTTTGTGTGCAGAACAGCTGTAGAACTGTGCAGCTGTGTATCAGTGTGTGTTCTGTTGCTGTTGTGTTTTTATGCTAGATTTTGTATTTGTGCAGATTTGTATCTGTGTGTCAGCTGCAGTTGTGCATCAGTCCTCATTTGTTTCAGTGTTTTCAGGTTTGTTCACTTATAGCAGTTATGAGTCTATATGCAGATATATGTGTGTGTTTAGTGGTGTGTCTATATACAGGTGCACAGGTCTGATTTGGTGTCCAAGTGTGTGTCTGTGTGCAGGTGTGTGTCTGTGTGCAGGTGTGTGTCTGGTGCAAGTGTGTGTCTGTCCAAGTGTGTCTGTGTGTGCAAGTGTGTGTCTGTGTGCAGGTGTGTGTGTCTGTGTGTGCAGGTGTGTGTCTGTGTGCAGGTGTGTCTGTGTGCAGGTGTGTGTCTGTGTGCAGGTGTGTGTGCTGTGTGTGTGTGTGTCTGTGTGCAGGTGCGTGTCTTTGTGCAGGTGTGTGTCTGTGTGCAGGTGTGTGTTTGTGTACAGGTGTGTGCCTGTGTGGAAGTGTGTTATTGTGTGCAGGTGTGTGTCTGTGTGCAGGTGTGTTACTGTGTGCAGGTGTGTGTCTGTGTGCAGGTGTGTTACTGTGTGCAGGTGTGTGTCTGTGTGCAGGTGTTTGTCTGTGTGCAGGTGTGTGTTTGTGTACAGGTGTGTGTCTGTGTGGCAGGTGTGTTACTGTGTACAGGTGTGTGTCTGTGCAGGTGTGTGTCTTTGTGCAGGTGTGTGTGTGTCTGTGCAGGTGTGTGTGTGTGTGCAGGTGTGTGTGTGTCTGTGCAGGTGTGTGTCTGTGTGCAGGTGTGTGTCTGTGTGCAGGTGTGTTACTGTGTGCAGGTGTGTGTCTGTGTGCAGGTGTGTGTCTGTGTGCAGGTGTGTTACTGTGTGCAGGTGTGTATCTGTGTGCAGGTGTGTTACTGTGTGCAGGGTGTGTCTGTGTGCAGGTGTGTGTGTCTGTGTGCAGGTGTGTGTCTGTGTGCAGGTGTGTGTCTGTGTACACAGGTGTGTCTGTGTACAGGTGTGTGTCTGTGTGCAGGTGTTACTGTGTGCAGGTGTGTGTCTGTGTGCAGGTGTGTGCTCAGCAGGTGTGTTACTGTGTGCAGGTGTGTGTCTGTGCAGGTGTGTTACTGTGTACAGGTGTGTGTCTGTGTGCAGGTGTGTGCAGGTGTGTGTCTTTGTGCAGGTGTGTTACTGTGTGCAGGTGTGTGTCTGTGTGCAGGTGTGTGTCTGTGTGCAGGTGTATGTGCGTGCAGGTGTGTGTCTGTGTGCAGGTGTGTGTCTGTGTGCAGGTGTGTGTCTGTGTGCAGGTGTGTGTCTGTGTGCAGGTGTGTCTGTGTCCAGGTGTGTTACTGTGTACAGGTGTGTGTCTGTGTGCAGGTGTGTGCAGGTGTGTGTCTGTGTGGTGTGTGTCTGTGTGCAGGTGCGTGTCTTTGTGCAGGTGTGTGTCTTGTGCAGGTGTGTGTCTGTGCAAAACGTGGAAGTGTTATTAGTGCAGGTGTGTGTCTGTGCAGGTGTGTGTGTGTGTGCAGGTGTGTGTGTCTCTGCAGGTGTGTCTGTGTGCAGGTGTGTACCTTTGTGCAGGTGTGTGTCTGTGGAAGTGTGTTATTGTGTGCAGGTGTGTGTCTGTGTGCAAAAAGGTCTGTGTGCAGGTGTGTGTCTGTGTGCAGGTGTGTGTCTGTGTGCAGGTGTGTCTGTGTGCAGGTGTGTGTCTGTGTGCAGGTGCGTGTCTTTGTGGTGTGTACCTTGTGCAGGTGTGTGTCTGTGTGGAAGTGTGTTATTGTGTGCAGGTGTGTGTCTGTGCAGGTGTGTGTCTGTGTGCAGTGTGTGTGTCTGTGTGCAGGTGTGTGTCTGTGTGCAGGTGTGTGTCTGTGTGCAGGTGTGTGTCTGTGTGGAAGTGTGTTATTGTGTGCAGGTGTGTGTCTGTGTGCAGGTGTGTCTGTGTGCAGGTGTGTGTCTGTGTGCAGGTGTGTTACTATGTGCAGTTGTGTTTCTGTGTGGTAGCAGGACTGGGGGAGTGCTGTGGTGCCTGACGAGCGTGTCGAGTAAATAAGTGTTGTGTTTGTGTGACGGATGCCTTCCTCCTTCATGTGGTCTCCAGATTCTCCACAATGAGCATAATTGTGTTTACAGGAAAGCTGCTGCCTCCCTCTGATTGGCTGTGGAGCAAAGACTTACTGGATGGGACTTCAACCTGAGACGAGGAGCTGGCAGTGTGGGATGGAAGTACAGACTGCAGTCTGCTGTCACAGCGACGCACAAACCTGTTTCAGCTTTAATCTCTGGGGCAAAAACGTGTTTGTATAAAATGAGTGAAACATCCTGACTCTGACAGGAAACAGTCATTTCCTGCCGTACAGTAGAACCTTTAAACCTCAGGAATCGGCTGAGTATTATCAAACCATGAAGGTGTTTTGAATGACCTCATGTTATCGGATCCTATTTTCTCTTTTTCATAGCTTTTGATGTTCTTTTCTTTCATTTATAAAGTGTCCATTTCTCTACTGTGCTTCAGTGCATAAAGATAGAAACATCAAGCCTAGCTACATTTATTAGTTAACGTCTAATCCAGTCCAAACGCTGAAAATAGCATCAAAATGTCTGTTTAATATCAATGGACTGTAAAAGTGACCAGAAGAAAGAGTTTTCATTATAGCTGTTATATATTTTAGATAAGTTCACAATGATGAGGAACAAGAGCTGAAGTCATTTATTCGTAGTTATTCATTGATTAGGTCTTTGTGTGCATTTACAAATCTCCCTGTCTCACGTTTTTCCTCATTTTATGTGTTTTTTTATGTGTTTTATTTGTGTGGAACAGAGAGACATCCTGGTGGAAACGACGACCTCTCAGAAGAAAGCTGGACACAGTGTGGGCTGCATCTGATGTATGCTGAAGGCCTGAAGACAGACAGGATTTCCATGTGAAAAAAGCACAAATATATCAATAGAAATGCTCTGAACAGCGTTGCATGACATCCATCTATCCGTCCATTTTCTGAACTGGCTGAATCTCTGCAGAGGTCTCAGTGGAGGACGGACCAAACTGCTCTCTTCCAGCTGGTCTCCCTCAGAAAATGTCTGTAAGATCCAACTTTGGTTTTGCTTAATTTCCTTAAACTTACCATAAATGAAACTGAAATTCTTTGGTAGGAACTAAATAGTCAGTACAAAGGTTAAAGCATCAGTTCTGCCATCAACCATTCTCCTCCTAAGCCAAAAAGGTGGGCGTCATCCTTGAAAGCAGCCTCTTGTGTCAGTCTTATAATAATAACACCTTCACCTTCACCTTCACCTCTATGCTCTAAACCGTCTCCCCTCCCTTCCACATGGCCCCCACTTTGCTTCATCAGATTGTCAAACCTTCAGCTGACCGTTCATGTCCTCTCTGGTTTCACAGAACAGAAACGTGTTCATAAACTGCAGCTTGTTTTACCTCCAGCTGCTTGTGTCATGAGCAGAACTTTGCTTTTCCATCACGATGTCCGTGTCCTTAAAGACTCACCGGCATATTTCAACAGAGCTAGAAATAAGGCCAATAGATAATAAGAAACATACAGTTCAGTACCTCAGAGAATCCAAAAGTCACATCAAGCAAGCATGTCAGGCTTTTGAAAACGTTTTTATTTCTCTTTGGCATGAATGTGTTTATGGAGGTCATCAGCTTGTGGCACTGCAGGTGTACTGGGAGCTCAGGTCGTGTGCTCTGCCGCTCCAGCCTTTCTCTTGACAGCAGGCCCAGCCAGATCAGGTGGTCCTGTCTGCTCCCCTGTCCCAGTCCCCAGCCCGGATGAAATACAGGGTTGTGTCAGGAAGGGCGTAAGAGTCTCTGTGGGACTCAGTGAAAGCTGTTGGTTGTGGATGACCATGTGGTTGATTGATTGGTTGACCCCTGAGGAGATGACAGACAACAGAGATGTACAGATCTGTCTAAGGTTGATCTATTTATCTATTCATTTCTCTGTTTATGAATTCCTCTGACATGTTGATCTGAACTCCAGTGTTTCCTCAGAGGGGTCCTCCACATCCTCAGGGGATGGGTCGCTGCAGTGGGGTCTCCTGGGTGTGATCAGGGGGGGCTTGTGGTGGAGTTCTCTGAGTGGGGGTCACAGGTCCCCAGAACGCTGTTCCCCCACCACGCCAGATTTCTTTTTTGCCTCTTGTAAATGAATCCTTCATGCTTCATCGTGCCGTGTGTGAAGGTCTGTGGCTGTCTCACGTGAAGCCCTCTGACAGACTGAACAGTGTTCTGCAAATAAAGTTTGGAATGTTTTTAATTTGGATTTTGACCAACAGTTCTCTTCTTTTCTTCTTGGCCAGGCTAAGACGCTCGTGACTCTGACACGATGACGGCACATTTGTGATCCACGTCTGGACTTTCTGTGTGCGTTGGCTGCTATTGCACTGACTTCAGCCTCAGTTCACTCTTTTCAGGCTTTTCTACATTCTTGAATGGATTTAGTTTGACAATCCTCCATGAGGGGGGAGTCATTCTTGTTGCCGTTTACCTTTTGCCACCACACGTTTTCCTTCAGCTCATTCAACTAACATGATGCTTGGAAACAGCTCCAGCTTGTTTGGCTTTGACCTCTTTGGCGGCGGTTGATGACTGTCCTCTGGACGTGTCAGAAGAAATGCTAGCTAGCTTTTTCACTCATCCGAGACAAGGTTAATATGTTTGTTTATGACCAGGAAGCCATGATAATCGAGGAATTGAAGGCATTTCAGTTACTTGTAATAATTATGTATGAAAAGTGAGTTTTCTTTTTTTAACTTGACTCAAATAAAAATATTGAATTTCACAATATTCCAATGTTCCGATAAGCTGCTAACATGATCAAAGTGTGTTGAGTCCATCTACTAGCTCCGCCCTTATCCTGTCCGACCTTAGTTGGGTTTTTCTTCCTCAGGTTCTCTGGATCCTCTTCAGTCTTTTTAGGCCTCAGCTCCGCTGTTCCAGTTACTCTTTGGAAGGTTTTTTTTTTTTTACCACAGATGTGTTAACAGAACTTCTCTTTAAATCTGAATGCACAGCATCCATGGGTGCTTTGACATGCTCTTGGTTAAAATTGTTCTCCTCAGTCCTCATCAGTGGAGCTGTTGTTACCCATCACTAACTGGTCTGGTCTCAAATCCCAGATGTTCCAGTGTTTTTGTGTCCGTCTCTCTTCTCAGATCCAATATGTCACAGCAGATGTTCTCTATAGAGAGTCTGGTTCTGCTAGAGTCTTCCTTCTGTTTTCCTCTCTACCGTCACCTTTTGCCTGCTTGGTTAGAGGATGACGCCATTATGCCATCTATGTAATCTCATAATAACTATTATTAAACAATTAGGGTTTCTGTTGGGATGATGTGGACTGAATAGGATTACAAACGATCTGGACACTGAAACGATCTGGACACTGAAACGACTTTGAATGGGTCACGGTCATTGTTGGGGCAATAAAAAGCTGCAGAAGAAGCACACATGCTGGATCTGGGGTTGGATGGAGGCAGCCACACCGTCATTTCCCAGGACTGAGAGAGATCAGTGCTTTACAGCAGACCCCCCACCCCCACCCCCCGCCCTGTTTGAAAAACATCCTATGGGGAGATTTTAGAAACTTGGAGCTCACTTTGGCTTTTTGCTGCCAATCCATATAAAAACAAATGAAAGACATGCAATGCCCTGTTTTCCTCCCTGGCTGGGAGTTGCGTGAGTTGCTGGACTCTCTAATCCAGAACAGCTGTTTGTGTGTTCAATGTGCACATACATGCATGTAACCCAAAGAACACTGAAGTGAGCCCAACGTTCCCGTCCCGCAGGACAGGCTGCTCATTCCTGCATTCCTCCCTGGTTTACTGACAGACGTGACATGTTTGCTTCCCATCAGCTCAGCAGGACTGGCGTAGAACAAACAGGTTCCTCGCTCTCAGGTGATGCATCTCTGTCAGAATGAAAGTGGCAGATCCAGGAACAGTTGGATCACACGGACTCTGCTGCACCTTCTTGGGTCGGACAGCCTGTGGGTGGCTGTTTTTTCCGGCTTTAGGATGCTGAGTTGTGCTTGTAGAGTTTTGCTGCTTCTGTCCTCATGGTGGAGAGTCAGAAGCGTCTGTTTATGTGAGCAGTTTCGCAAACACTCCAGCTCTCCAAAAATAGCAGAAGCGGCGGGTGTGGGGGATGAAATGCTGTCTGGACATGGGGCTCCGGAATGCAGGAAGAAGAGAAACCAAAGCAGAAGTTTACATCTGAAAACATCAAAGATGGGGAAGGTGTCGGTTCAAAGCCTTTCTGGCTCCCTGTGGTCACATTTTCTGCTGGGGTTGGATTGTTGCTGACTCTCAGAAGTTAATGACAGGACTGGAAAGACATTATTGGGTCACCTTTGCTCGGTGAGTTAAATGTGCAACATCATCTGTATGAAGGTGAAGAAGATTTCCACACGGAGAGCAGCCCATTGAAGCCCCTTTGTGTCCATTTCCAACTTGATGCATTTTGGTTTAAGCCTCTGCGGTCAGTCTGAGGGTTTTTGACCTTTGAACCCTGTGGATTTTTCTGTCAGTCAAACACCCAGAGTTCAGATGAGTGAGGCGATGCAAACGAACTCACTTTGATGCAGAATCTTTTCTATTTTATTTATTAATTTACTTTACATGGTCCATTAAACCCAATAAAGTCTGTTCATTGTATGAATTAAAAACCAACTATTTACCTATTAATTTTTTTCTTAGGAAGCAGCAGTTTGTGTTTTCTGCGGATCACAGGCAGTGAGTCTAACCCCTCCCCCACCCCTCTACCTGCCCTTCCTCTGAAGGTACATTCACACCGGCCGCATTGACCCGCGTCCTAGTGGACACTTTCAAAGAAAACTATAAAAACGCACATTTCAGGGTCCTGCAGTCCCAGCTGGAAGTTCAACCCGTTGAACTCTTGACTGCTTGAATACCAAGCAGCTGAACTTCAACCAGTCATGGACTTGAATTCGGCTGCTACACTTGGCTGCGGACCCCCCCCCCCCCCCCCCGTCTTGTCTGGCACCCCCTGCTGTCCCCCAACTCCATCTGGATGAAGCTCATCTGCTGGACTATTCAAACATGTAGTTGTAGCGTTTGATAAGATAATTCTCTCGGAGAGTTCTGGTTCTGTCCGTCCTGGGGGAGGATCCCTCCTTCAAGTGGACACCCCTGAGGTTTCTTTCGTTTTTCCCGGAATCCATTTTTTTAAAGAGTTTTTCCTTACCGGGAAGGAGGGTCTAAGGCAGGGATGTCCAGTTTAGTTTAGAATGTTCCTATTGAATTCATGATCCTCTTGATTTTATGTTTACTGTTCAAAGCCCATTGAGACGGCTGTTGGGATTTGGGGCTATACAAATAAAATAGAATTGAATCGTTCAAACACCACCACACCTTCAAATGCCCCAACATGTGGGGCAATGGGGAGGAGCCAGAGGGGTACGGACCAGTTCGTATTCAGCCCTAGACCCTTGAGGCTTGGACTTTGCCAAGTCTGGTTTAGCGGCAAGCAAGTAAATGTGCTGGAGAAGGATGAGCTATGATCTGATCTCTCAACTGTCGAGTCACATAAGCGGTAAGACCGGATGACAGTAAAGACTGTACACGTCTCTGGGTGCTGGGTAAGCGGAGCGGAAACGCTCTGATGAATGACGTCACACACCGCTGCAGCATCATCCTGGGTGGAATGTAAACAGTAATTGTGACTGAACAGTCTGAGACCCACCACTAGTATTATCCTCTCTTTTGCTGTCACATGTCAAGAGTTACATCATCTGGCGCTTATGTACAGCTCTAGCCCCTCCACCTTGCTTGTTTGGCTGTTGGCACCCACAGTAGAGATGAATCTGAGCAACAGTCCCTGAGCCACGTGTCAGTCAAACGCCTGAGACTGCTTCCCTGGTGTTTGCTATGACCTCTAATGGGGCGGAGCTCATCCAGCTTGTTTGCTATAAGCAGTTAACATTTCCTGCACAGACAGAGGGAAGAAACAGCTTTTGTTTCCACCAACAAACCGTCATGCCACCCACCCAGCAGTTGTAGCACCGCGTCTTTACTTCTGCTGGATTTTCCTTTGCTTGTTTTTCTTCAGCGCCGATGCTTGTCAGAAATAACAAACGCATAAACACGCCTTCACAAACGTTTAATGAGAAGACAAAAAGTTGACTTCTGCAAAGTGATAAACATGTTTTACTTCATCCTAAGAAGTTCGGTAAAAATTATTCTGAGTAAAAAATCCTATTATCTGCTGTGTTTCATGGGACTTACCGTAGTTTCTGCAGACTGCAGAAGTTCACCTCTGAGTGTGGAGTACGCCTGCCCCCTTCCCATCAGCCATCTGTTCACACCCTCTCACAACCCCAACATAAAAATGGCAGCAACATCGCATCCAGTCCGGTTATCCCTCCGTCCAGTTCTGATCCAGATTCCGGCTCAGACCAGGAAAACAAAGAGGTTCGTGGATGTGTTTGTCTGCAGGTGGATGATCAGAAAGGGGCGGAGCTTGGAGCTTGCTGCTTGCTGTAGTATCTTTTTTATCTGATTCTGATTCACCACAATACAAAAAAAAATTGAAATGCAATTTTAAGCTAAATTTTCTTTGTATATTTCCACCATTGGAGCCACAGTCTTGCTATCACATGCTGG
The DNA here is from genome assembly GCA_037389245.1 of Oryzias sinensis. Classification (NCBI taxonomy): domain Eukaryota; kingdom Metazoa; phylum Chordata; class Actinopteri; order Beloniformes; family Adrianichthyidae; genus Oryzias; species Oryzias sinensis. The sequence goes on along the minus strand of CM074501.1, from coordinate 11,229,542 downwards.
CAGTCTGGAGTCTGCAGTCTCATCACTGCAGCCAAAGGCAGGGCCTTGCAGTCACAGCCACATAGCTGCAGCCTCACAGCCAGCAAGCCAAACAGGAACTTGAACACTGACAAATGCACAATGAACGGACATGCAGGATGAGGTTAGAGTCTATTGGCAGGAAGTCGGTTTGCCGCCAGATGCACAGGTGAGCCTGAAAGTCAGCAGTGAAGAGTCGATATCAATCTTGAGTTTAGATCCAAGGTGGAAGACGACATCTTACGCCAGTTGCTTCCTGACAGACAGGCTGGACAATAATACGGCACAGCACGGCACAGCACGGCACAGCACGGCACAGCACGGAAGACGTCACAAAGTCAGCAGGGGATTCCTCCTGGCTGAATGCTACGACAGGTTCTCAGCAGAATAACAAGCAGGTGTCATCCAAATAGACAAAAACAAAGTTATTGATCACATCTCTTAATTCTTCAGCACCTTCTGGAACATAACTGGCACTAGTAAGCCCAAAAGGCACAAGCAGATAGCAACCATGGGGGGTACCAAGAGCAGTTCTACCCCTCAAATGGGGTAATCCGTATTCTGAAAATCTAGTTTAGTGAAAATGGAACCATGGAGCGGGCATCTGTGCTTGATCACTTTCTGATCAAGTCCCCTCTGGTCCATGCCTGGTCTTAATTCAACATCCTTAAAAAGAGGGTCATCAATATAGTCCTGCTTGATGCTCAGGCCCAGACAATGAATATAAACACCCCCAAGGAGGGACTGTTCCTGGAGGCAAATCAATGCTACAATCAAATGGTCTGTGTGGAGGCAGAAACATAGCTTTTATTTTATTAAAGACTTCTTTAAGGTCGAGGAACTCTGAGGGAACCTTGGACATATCTGGATGCTCATCCTCCATTGGTAGAAGAGTCGTGTTGCATGGAGCAGAGACAGGAACCCAAACAACCCTTCAGTCTGGAGCAGAGGAGGAAAACAGCAGGAAGCTTCCAACAGGAGCAGGAAATCCTTTTAACCTGATCCAGAAACAGGGTCATAAAGGTCAAAGGCTTGAAGACATAAACTCAGAAGTGCAGCGAACACAAACAGCATCAACAAACTGGCAGTGAAGAAGTGAACCTGAGTCACTACATAGTGTAGGACACAGCTGGGGCAAATGTTTCATCACCCAGCACAGGTGAGAGAAATCAGTGTGGAGGGAAAAAGGAAGGTGACAGAAGTCAGACAGTAAATTCATGATGGAAAAATCGATGAATTTATTTTCTGTTTTGGTGACAGAGTCAGGGTTGGAAGCATAAACGACCCAAAAAAGATTTGAGCTAAATCCAGTGAACGCCATCATACGGCTTTTCAAAGATTTGCCGCCACCAGAACAGTTTTGTGTTTGTAGATCTAGTCGCTGCAGAACTGTTGTGTTTGCATTTTTACAGAGTTCACCGGGTATTTGGTGATGTCTGCTTTTATTCAGAAGAATGTCCATTAAACATCACGTTCCCATCTGCTGCAAAACGAGAAAATACCACACAGGTTCTGACTGACACACACAGATGTGGCAGACTTTTGTGCTGTAATGTCTTTATTTTCATCAGTGTGGGTGAAATGGCAGAATGAAGGAGAACAGAGGTATTTTTCGTTTGTAAATAGATCATGAAGGGTTTGGGTTGTCTTACTTCAGTGAGGTCAAAGGCTCAGCGCCCTAAACGTGATGACAGACATCGGTTGTGTCTGAATTGCTTCCCTACTCTCTACATTGTCTACTCTATAACACGTTCACCCTTTTCTAGTGCTGTCACAATCTACTCTACCAAAAGTCTCTGTAAAAAACCACATCAATGCTCACTAGATTGGTGGATAGAGACCACAATGCATTGCATCGGAACAATGTTTGTAAAAAAAGAAGTATTTTTTAATAAATCATCAAAGTTTTCACAGTGGATTCATAAATAGTCATCGTAAAACGCTCACATCGATTAGGTTCTGACTTTGTGAAATCTTTGAAGTTATGTTTGACATTTCAAAGTTTGTTAGTAGTTAGGGAGTAGGGAAGGTTTTCAGACACTAGCCGTTGTTCCAGAAGATGCACAGTGAGGAGCAGCTGTGCATGGATGAAGACATTCTGTCTTAAACATATTACACAAATTGCATGACTGCAGAAAACGTTTGACATCTTTGATTCTTTGATCATATTTGTTAGATTCTTTCCCTGTGTTTAAAACATCTCCCATCCACGCTGTCATTCCTGCCTCTCTTACCGTCGGTGTGTACGGATGCTGAATAAACCAGGTATTTCAGAAAAGAAGATCAAACCTTAGTGTTTCTCTCTGATAACTTCAAACGGCTCACACCCCAGACCACACCTGGTCGGCACAGCAGGCACCTTCTTTGACTGACCTTTCACCTCACCTTGGTGTGGGTTCACCTGCAGCTGTAAAGCCAGGGCAAAAGTCACATCAGAGCTGCAAGACCAAGAATCTCATCTCAGCAAAGCCACTGCGCACGCCTCATCAAGGAGTAAATCTTTAGTGCAGGCTGCTGAGGATGGTTCACAGCGGCTCTTCACTTCACATCTTAGTGCTGATGGAAGCATGATATGAGAGCAGCTGCTGGTGAAGAGAGGCATGAGGGAGCACAGTAGTAAATGGATGTCATCTGTACACAATCCGTGGTTTCAGTTTATAGAACGCCTGAGCGCATTTCCAGGAACACGAGAGCCCAGCCTGCTGAGAGCTTCCTGTCTGCTGCAGCCCTCACACGCCTCCTGAGCCTAGTTTTTTGTTGTTTCCCACCATATTATGCCATTAGTTCATTTATAACCACGAGAGTTACTTTATGTTCCTCGTTCTGTTTCCATCAGAGGTAAACAAATGGCATTCTGCCCTTCAACACAACAGATCAGAGACAAAATCTAAACACAAGTTTGTTTTTAAAGCTAACATCTTCTGAACTGTCCTCAGTTCCTGTCAAATGCAATTTGTTGTTTTACCCATTTGTGGGGTCATGCCAGTTGCCATGGTTACACTATAAGGATGTGGAGCATAGTTACATGAAGGTCTAAATAAATAAAATACCAGTGGAGGCAAAATTAACCTGATGGAAAACAGCCATGGATGGCTGGCCAATAGAATTTGATCATTAATGAGACATGAGGCCATTGATGAAAGCAGAAAAGTCCAGACCATAATATTCAGTAGGATTTTGTGCTGAAACTTCTGATTCCTCTGTTACACAAAAGAGAACATTGAAGGAAAGGTTCTTTTCTCAATGAGGTTAGATGAATAATTGGCAGCAATAATAATGTTCTAGACCACATGTGTCAACCTCAAGGCCCGGGGGCCAAATGTGGCCCTCCATGTCATTTTATGTGGCCCACGAGAGCAGAAAGGTTTTTAAGTTCTTAGAATAAAAAACAAAAATTGGTGTGTATTTATTCATATCTAGGGGGAATTGGACTTGAAATACCAGATTGGTCATCTATACATCAGGACTTAAACACTGTCCATATCACTAACCTGACAGAATCAAATGTAAAAGATTTATGTTAGAATAACAAGCAAACATGTGTTTCTATGCAACTGGAATTATCACTTTAAAAAGTTATAATAAATACATAATTAGTTATTTATCAGTAACCCTTGTGCTATCTTAGATCCCCCCCCCCCCCTTAGATTGAGGTGTTCTCCCTACCATGACAAAGGTGGATAAAGGTGGAAAGATTTCATGTAATCCATGGACACCAGTGAAGATCACAAATCATTGAAGAAAAAAGGTTCAGAGCACTGTCTAGTGGGTCTAGATGACCCACCTCCCAATGTTAAAGTGCCTAGGATAAACCAAGGGTTAATGAGTAGTACATTTATTTTTCATTTCATTTAGTTACAGCGGGGAAAGAATGTCTCCATACTTTTCTCCAGTCATTACTCCTTCAATGATATGAAGTCTGCCAGTACCACATGCTGAAAAACAGCCCCACGCCATGATGCTCCCACCTCCAAACTTGACTGTTGGTATGGTGTTTTGGGGGTGATGTGCGGTGCCATTTTTCCTCCAAACATGTTGTGTCTTATAACATCCGAAGAGTTCAATTTTGGTCTCATCTGACCAGAGTATCTTCTCCCAGAATGTCATGTGTTTATCCAAATGTTGTGTCTCAAACTCCAAACGAGCTTCAACATGCTTCTTCTTCAAAAATGGAGTCTTGCGTGGTGTGCATGGAGGCCATGGCGGTTGAGTGCATTACTTATTGTTTTCTTTGAAACAGCGGTACCTGCTGATGCCAGGTCTTTCTGAAGCTCTCCACGAGTGATCCTGGGCTGTTGGAGAACCCTTCTGATGATTGTTCTGACTCCTCTGTTTGAAATCTTGCGAGGAGCACCTGGCCGTGGCAGGTTTATGGTAATGCCGTGTTCTTTCCACTTCCGGATGATGGCCCCAATGGTTCTCACTGGAACTTTCAGAAGTTTAGAAATGCGCCTGTAACCAATGCCTTCAGTGTGTTTTGCAACAATAAGGTTGCGTAGGTCTTTGGACAGCTCTTTGCTTTTACCCATCATGCAATGCTTCTTGTCTAACACCTTGCTGGTGAGAAACCTTTTTAAAAGGCATCAATCAGGACTATACCAGCTGATATTACTTTGCACTAATAGGGGCAGGTTAACCTTCTGAATACTGACAAACTCCAGCTGTTTTCTTGGCTTGCCAGACCTTTTTACCCCTCCTTTTCTTCATGTGTTCAATACTTATTCCCTGTGCCATTTCACTTTATTACACATAACTTCATTTATGGACATAAATGTTTGGATTTCTTTCTATGTGTGCATCACTTAGGTTGATGCCGACATCTGGTGAAAATTTCATGTCAATAGCTCGATTAGAAATATGTTTGTTGAGAGAAATGTTGACGTGTTCAATACTTATTTTCCCCGCTGTACATGTATAAGTTACATCTGGCCCTTTGAGGACAGACACTATGCTGATGTGGCCCTCAGGGAAAATGATTGGACCCCCCTAGTCTAGACTGAATAACAATGGATGGATGGATGGATGATGGATGGATGTTGGATGGATGTTGGATGGAAATACAGCAAATAATAAAATACAACAAAACAAAATGCAACATCTTTTTTCTGCTGATTTTCCAGAGGTTAATTATTTCGTGTCTGCTTCTGAATTCATCTGTGACATAACTTCTTCTTAAGAAAACAGATTTTCTTTGTTTCCTCCAGCCTGAAGGAAATACTTTCACATAATTGATGTATTTTGGTTTTACAGTTGACAGCTGCTTCCAGTAATTCCTGTTAAAGGACACATCAAAGGCTATTATACTTCATATACTTATGAAAGAAAGAAATAGAAAATTATATTTACCTTGATGTTATTTTTTTTAGGTGTAAATCATTTTGTACTACAAGTGGTCTATTTGATGTGTAGTGCGATGCGTTGTCATGGTAATCGCTACCAAGCCTGCACCAACTGAACGTCATGATGCATCAAACAAAGAATCATTTCAGGGGAAAGTTCACTTCTTTACTGCTTGTTTTTTTCCAGATAAGGAAGGAAAAAGTTTGTTTCAAAGAAACAAAGTATACTGTCTTAATGATTCAACTCCTCTTCTTCATGCGTCTCATCTCCTCCTCAGTCTTAAAAGTGATCAAATTCACCACAAAGGTTCAAGAAAATGACAAAATCACTTGGAATTTGTGACAAACTGTGGAATAAGGCCTGTACCACCACGTTAACGTAGGACTACTGTGCTTTCTGAGTGTCTGCTGCTCTGGTCACCAAGTGGTGTTTTAGGCCCGCGCCACCATACAGAACATTCGGAACTGGAACCTTTTTTTGTCACTTTTTAATGGGCACCCTGCAGCCAATCAGAGTCCAGTATTCACCTGGACTATGGTATGTGCTGAAGGGCCTCAGTCTGTATTTACAGACCTGACTGTTTCTCTCAGCGGGGAAACCTGACCACCACAGCGTCCCGCAGACACCAGACTGCCAAAAAAGGTTACAAGGCAATTCTTGTTGAGGATAAAAAGACCAACCCATCAAAAAAATGGAACAGAAATTTTCTAAAAGACTAACAACCAAAGCGGCCCAATGTGGCCATCCTCAGACAAACGTAGAAACGTGTTAGCAGGTCTGACAGGGGCTTCCTGTGGAGGATGGGATCTACAATGTGGTCTAAACCAGGTCAGACTGACAGAAATCTGCTGCTTTCACCTTTTCCGCGTCTACAGATACCATCAAATGCTGAGCAGCAGGGTTTTCTTCAGCCTGCTTTGTCACTAAGTCACAGATCACATGCTGTGATATCCATTTCCATCTGACTGAAACATGCCACGCTCATCATCTGAGATCTGGAAATGAAACATGATGCTAATTTGCCTGTGGTCAGAGTTTGATGGAGTGGTTTTCAACAAGGCGAACTTATTCTGCTCCTCAGAGAAAACTGTGAAAATCTCCCCCTGATCCTCTGTTTCCCCCTGAACCGTGTTCATCCTTTCAGACTCCAAGTGAAGTGAGAAGAAGAAGTGAGAGTGAAACAGTGAGCTGCCAAACCCTAACCTACAGGAACCGTAGCTCCGCCACAGTCTGTTAAACAAGAGCAGCATGATAAAACGCTAATGCTGCAAACGGCACAAACAGTCAGCTGGAGCGCGGCCAGGACACTTACACAACAGCCCACACTGCAATAACACAATCAGTCACACTGACACACAAGCAGCTGAGGGGATGTAGGGGGGAGGCCGCTGGAGGGCTGCTGCTGCTGCTGCTGCTCTTGGTGTTGGTGTTGGTGTTTGTGTTGCTGCTGCTGTTGGTGTTGGTGTTGCTGTTCTGCTGCTGCTCTGCTGCTGTTCTACTGCTGCTGCTGCTGTTCTGCTGCTGCTGCTGCTGCTGTTGATGTTGGTGTTGCTGCTGTTGTGCTGCTGCTGCTGTTGGTGTTGCTGTTCTGCTGCTGCTGCTGCAGTTCTGCTGCTGCTGCTGTTCTGCTGCTGCTGTTGATGTTGGTGTTGCTGCTGTTGTGCTGCTGCTGCTGCTGCAGTTCTGCTGCTGCTGCTGTTCTGCTGCTGTTCTGCTGCTGTTCTGCTGCTGCTGTTGGTGTTGCTGTTCTCCTGCCGCCGCTGCCGCTGCTGTTCTGTCCGGGTTCTTGCCGGTGGAGGAGTGAGGTGAACATTTCAGCACTTCACACATCATTTCTACAGACCCTCCAAACTACGTTTCTGCTGAATTAACTAAACTTAATTAACTTATTAACTAAATTCTGAGGAGTTCATAGGAAAGTGACCTTTTTCAGTCACAGGACTGCATACGTGCACAAGACGTGCGGCAGAGCAAGAACTCTGAGATCTCCCATGTCTAAAGATCCAAACAAATAGAAATGTGGCAGCAGGTCAACATGCTAAGTCATCCAGAGTGTCTCATGAAAAAAGGCCCATTAAAACTATAATTCAGTTTATTTTAACTCCCTTTAGCTCCGTTTTCTACGGTGATCTGGTCTAACCCTTGTTCTATCCTAGGCACTTTAACGTTGGGAGTGGGGTCATCTAGACCCACTAGACAGGTGGGTCATCTAGACCCACTAGACAGAGCTCTGAACCTTTTTTCTTCAATGATTTGTGATCTTCACTGGTGTCCATGGATTATATGAAATCTTTCCACCTTTATCCACCTTTGTCATGGTGGGGAGAACACCTCAATGGAAGGGGGGGGGGTCATCTGGACCCCATAGGATAGCACAAGGGTTAAAGGGATTTGATTATCCCTGTCTTTGTTAGGCGTGACAAAGCTGTCAGAGTGGAAGTTTGTCTAACAGCTGTGGGTTAGGGTCCCCGGTGACCCTGCTGTCAGAGATGAGCCGTTGTGCTAAACCATGAGGGCCGTGAACAGAAGCAGGCGGAGGCGGGGACTCTCATGGTGGGGGTCAGCAGAACTGAAGAACCTCCTGCAGGTCTTCCTGTCAAAACACATTCTGGTTACTCTTCTCTTCATCCTGTTAAAGTTGAAGTAAATGTGTTCATGTTCAGCACTTTCACAAAAACCTCAGAGGAACGTCAAATCCTCCAAAGGTCATCAGTTTGCGACTAACTTCAGGAATCAGCAGAACTTCAACCCCTTTGATGGAACAATGATCACAATCAGGTCATGTTTGTAGATCTTTTCAGGACTTTTCAAGTCTTGTTAGAACAGTTTCAGATATTTTCACATTACTTGTGGACGTTGGTGTAGTGGTCTGCACCCTTGTGTCACAGCAGAACAGTCCTGGTCCAAATCCCAGCTGGGTCCGTTCTGTGAGGGGTCTGCGTGTTACATAAAGACCGGCTTCACAGGTTCACTGATGATTCTGAATTGTCACTAGGTGTGACTGTCAGTGTGTGCAGTTGTGTGTTTCTTTGTTGCCCTGCAATGGGTCACAGAACTTTCCAGGCTGTACCCTCTGGCCTGACAGCAGCTGGGATAGGCTCCAGCAACTCTGTCACCCTGACAGATAGCTTTAGAAAATTGATAGACTGGTGGCGGACTTAGATCCATTTCTTACTGTGTACACTGAACATTTGCCCTTCAACATTCAGGTTAATGGTTCAAGCACTTCAAGTGTTGCTGGTCATCATTCCAGCTGCTGCTGATTAACGTTTGGGCTGTTCCCCTCACAGTCACAGATATCAAACACAGACTGTCCAGTTAAGATCTTCTGTCCAGATATTGTCGATCTTCTCCGTTGAACTGTTTGACTCCCTGAAAAAGTGCCAACAGCCGTGTTTTACTGAAGTTCGTGGGAGTTCACGCTGTAGTTTTTTTTTTCCAGGCGTTCAGAAGTTGAAACCTCATTCCAAAATCCTGCGGAATTTGACTGATGGAAAAAAATCTGACAGAAAAAAGTGAGGCAAAGAAAGAGCAGAGCTACTTCCTGGAAAAAGATCAAATCAGAACCATATGAGCAGCATTGCGGCGGGTTTCCAGTCTGGGTGTGTTCCTTGTTGTTCTGGTGCTCTGGGAAGTCTGGGCCTGACCTGACCTGGCCGATCCTTCTGGCTGACTCACCGCTCCGCTGATTTATGGACATGCCATCTGTCAGCAGCATCTGAGGTCATCCTGAGAGCTCCTGGAGAAGGTGGAGCCCTGCAGATCAGGCAGAGCGGCAGTCATCTGCCGCTCTTATCGTGTCTTTGCGGAAACTCTGATCCGGTTGAGATATTTCCTCCAGACAGGATTACTGGGAGCTGCTATTGCATGACTGGAATGGGGATTCCCTCCGTGCATTTTTCTTTCCAGACGTGCAGCCGATCGTGTGGGTGTGGGTCCGTGAATCTGGCTGTCTGCTGCTGTTGTCAGTGAGCAAACGGAGTCTTCCAGCTCTTTTATATTTACTGATGCCACCTGGCTGATTTGAAATGTTCATGAGATCAGGGACCTTCAGGCTGAACTCTGAACCTGAGGAGAACAAAAAGACAAACCCATTCCCAGAAGAGACACCTTCCTCTCCACTCAGAAATCTAAGTTCCAAACGGATTCAAGCAGTTTCCTCCAACACTGAGATGACTGATGGGAAAGTCTGCCAGCAGCTGCCGTGCTTTAAGCTGCGTTCACCCCGAACGCCGTTGGATCATGGGGGGGTCCAGGTTCAACGTTAAGTCAGGGTACAGATGCCACCTGAGGTCCGGTATTGCATTTTCAACATCGGGCGTAATGTTTTCAGAGTCCAAACATCTGAACTGAGATGCATCGCTTCAACCAATCAGGGACTCAGCTTTGGGGACGTTCAGCGGGGGGGGGGGGGGGGGGGTCTAGAACAAACATGGAGGAGAATCTGATCCATCTCCTGAACTTGATGATATTTTTCTGATTTGTATTGAAATAATAATAAAAGTTCCTCTAATTTTATTCTGATTTCTATTTTTGTCCTCCTCAGACTGATGCGGGACAGAAAGCGTCCGTCATTCAGACTCATCTGCAGCAGATGATGAAGCTCCCGGGAGAACCTCTGAATGATGTCATGAAGCAGACATGGAGACGGGATTTCTGATGCTCCTATAGAACTCTCATCTGCAAACATCATCCGTGTCTTCCATGTGTGGTAAATGCCATACACAGATTCATTTATATGTGGGATTAATTAATCATGACCTGTAATTAATTCATCTAATTAGCAGCTTCATGAAGTTTTTTCTATTATAACAGACTAACCTAAACTTTTATACCACCAAGGTGCATTTTTTCAACCCCCCCCCCCAAAAAAAAAACAAGAATTGAACACCAAGTCCAGTTTTTTAATTTAACACATGAAAAGTAGGATCACTTTTCAAAGCAATGCAAAAAATGTTGACCACCAACTCCAAAATAAAACCATAATATAGGTGGATATCCGTTAATCCACAGTTTATCACAACGGCACGATTCTCTGGTTTTCTTTAACCTGTTTGGTGGATTTGATGGTTTTAAAGACTGAGTTAGAAGATGAGACACAAGGAGGACTTGAACAATTTAGACTCTGGGTTTTGCTAGTTTTTAAAGAAACTTTTGCTTCAATCTCTAGACAAAAACAAGTGTAAAAAGGTGAACTTTGCCTCTAAAATAAGGCTTTACGATTAACGCCTAACGATTCCTTCCCTCAGAGACGAATGGTCGCATCATGTTACCATGAAGACGCAACCCGCCGATGAGGCTAAATTTCTTTTGACAGTAGCCCCACCCACACGCTGCTGGAACTACAGGTTCATGAACCAGCAGCTAATTGGACACACCGTGAAAGAAAGGCGGCGGATGTGAGTTTGACGCGTGACTCCCAGCATTACGGCTCATTTGGCTCCTTCCCGTTTGGGTTAATGCTCCAGTCTGGGCCTTGTGAGTCTGTTCCTGCCTGCCCCGCCCCTTTGCTCCTCCTCCTGCAGGTGCGGCGGTTTGACCTTCGAAGGACCGCCGTGGAGGCGCTTACGACCATGCAGACCTGTCGCTGCAGCTCTGCGTCTTCTCTGCTCCCTGCATGCACTCACCTGTTCGGCTCCTGCTGGTTTTGCTCCATTTACCTTCATGCTTTCCGTTATTCTGGTTGTTTATTATCCCTTGAACATGTTAAAAGTCCTTTGAATGCTACATCCGGCTCAGTCTCTGGAGCCAATCGTAACAGTTGTTACTCATGGAAATGAAGACCACAGACAGACTGCTGTTATGTGTTCAGTAGTCCCTCGTTATATGACGCTTCTCCTTAACGGTCTTACTGTTACTCAGATTTCTTTCAAAGTAATTTTGCGCGTTTCTTTTTATTGAACATCTGTAATCTTGGTAAATGGATTTCACCCATGGCAGGTTCTTTTTAGAGCATAACTGTGATAAACAAAGCTGAGCCTGAAGTGGGCACAGATAAATCTGATCTATTATTGTTATTGTTTGAAGTGCATGTCTCTGTGCAGGGTCATGGGCCCTGCACGTCTTTGTGGTGGGGGTCTGGGTGCATTTATTGATGTGCAAATGAAAGATGCACTTTATTAGAATATGCAGATGGTGAAGTTTGGGGGTTTTCACCCAAAAAAGCAACATGAACAAACATGAAGATGTTTGGGGGATGGCTCCCATGGGTTAGAAAAATGACAGTCATGATTGACGTTATGAAACTGTTTCAAATGAGTCATTGGGGGCATTTGGAACCTAGTTGTTCATATTTCTGGGTTTTTCTCCCATGCAGAACTAAGGTGTTCTCAAAAATAGTGTTTTCTGAAACGGTTCTTGAAATGTTTCTGTTGCAAAGGTCAACCCAACAAACATGAAGCAGGTTCTGACGGCCCAGCAGAGCAGGACGTTACACCAAAGCAGCTTGTGTTTGCTGACAATCAGCATAGAAAAGAAAAGAGAAAAAAATCCTCAAAGAAAATGGGCAAAGTCACTCAGAAGAGAGGATTATTTGTGATGGATAATGATCCTAAACACTCTGCAGAATAAGATGCTAGGTTTGGCCTTCCCAATCATCGACCATCAACATCACTTAAATCTATGGATAGACCTGAACAGAGCAGAGTGTGACAAACTTCCCAGAATTCTCAGAGAGCTGGAAGACTTTTGGAAGGAAAAGTGGCTGAAGATGCCTCTAACAAGAATTCAGGGACTCTGGCAGACTACCAGCCTTTTACAAGCCGTGGAGACTGACCATGGGGGCGGTACAAGGTACTAAATCTACAGGGTGCCAAAACGTTTGCACACGCTGTGAATTTGCTTTATTTTGAAAAGGTAAATGATTGAAACAAAACCTCTTTATTTGACAGTACAAGAATGTTGAAGATTTTTTTTTGAAGATTTTTCAAACGTTAAAGCTCTCTCTCTCTCTCTGTTCTCTCTCTTATCTTTCAGGCATCTCTCTGTCTCTCTCTCTCTCTCTCTCTCTCTCTCTCTCTCTAGACCAAGGAAAAGTTTTGACAGAGACCACACCTACCTGTTTTCTACGTTAAGTGCCTTTGGGTTTGGTGGGACTTTTCTTTTTTGGGTGAAACTGCTCTATACTAGTGCTGATTGTTTGGTGAAGGTCGGTGGTGGTCTTAGTAGACCCTTTCCAATGTCCCGTGGTATACGGCAAGGCTGTTACTTCTTTGGCCATTGAACCTCTCTTGTATAGATTATTATTTAAGATGACAGGGGTTTCTTTGCCAGGGTTAGGTGGGATGGTTCCTTCTTTGGTTGTGAGTGCCTATGCCGACGATGTCACTGTGTTTTTGACCAATCAGGATGATGTCACCGCCATTAGTGAGGTTGTGATCTATGCCGCAGGCATCTTCTGCGATGGTAAATTGGTCGTAAATGCACGCTCAGGCGTCGGGCAATGGGGGGGAACACCTCCTACATTGCCTGTAGACATAGTTTGGACCAGAAGGGGTCTAAAAGTTCTTGGGGTTTATATGGGTACAAGTGAGTTTCAGATGAAAAATTGGGATGGGATGTTGACAAAGTTTGTGCTGGTTGTCTAAATGGAAATGGCTACTACTTCAGCTGTCTTACAGAGGATGTGTCCTGACAGAAACAACCTGGTGGCCTCAATGCTTTGGCACAAACTGCTGGTTCTTTCCCCTCCTAAAGATCTACTCACTCAAGGTGCAGCGTGTGCTTACCGACTTTTTCTGGAACGGTAAACATTGGATACGAGAAGCTTCCCTGTAGGCCTTGGCTATGACAAGCAGCTCTTCTCAGACCAATAAAGGGCATCTAGATTTCCATGGTCTCACTCTTTCTATAGTTCAGTTCTGATTTTCGAGAGTTTCTAAGGTTTATCCAGGCTCAGGATGCTACTCCTGGACTGTGGATACTTGAAGAACCTCGTTCTTTAACACCCTCATTGACTTCTTTCATCTTTGACTTCGTTCTCAGTTAGATCAGCATTGAGAAATGTTGGTTGTGTGGTTGGGTCACTTGCTCTACCCCCTCAAGCCATGAGACAACGTGAATGGTCTACGCCCCAGGCTCCTAGCCAAAGTGGTGGATGACGCTATGAAATCTGTTCCTGCCCAGTGGAAACATTTTCTTCAACTACCCAATGAAAGCTGGACTGGTACTTCTCAATATTCTTTTCCGCCCTTGACCGTCTCCCCAAATGTTGAGGATTGACAGAGGATGAGGATAAACTTCGCTTGCCTTCGTAATGCAGTGAGATGGGGATTTGAGACCATGGCAAAGAAGACACTCTACACCACATGCGTGGAAAGTACGCATATCTGCAGTCGCGGAAAGACATGGATGCCTAAGTGGACTGGCTTGGAACAGAGCACACTCCAAAGCGACTCCAGCGGCCTCAGGCCAAGCTGCCTGTTGAAAACGCGCAGCTGACTTCCAGTGGAGAATTGTACACAAAGAAGCATGAACAGATACAAAGCACACTTTGTACCAACTCAATCAGACAAAAAAATATATATATATATATATATATATATATATATATATATATATAAAAAAACTTGTCTCCCTTTCAATTTTCGTAGGAGCCTTCACTGCCTTCGGGTCCTACCAGAGCTCCGGGAGCTTGAGTGGTTCTGGCGTAGCATCTTAGCTGTTCCTAACCGCGCTTTTCTGGATTGGAGATGTCTGAGATCTTTCCAGGCATCTGTTGTAGCCACTCCTCCAGCTTGGGGTTACTGCCCCAGTGCTCCAATTACCACAGGCACCACTGTCACCTTCATTTTCCAGGCTTTCTCCAGTTCTTCTCTGAGTCCCTGGTATTTCTCCAGTTTCTCATGTTCTTCTTCCTGATGTTCCCATCGCTTGGCACTGCCACATCCACCACAACGGCTTTCCTCTGTTCTTTATCCACCACTACAATGTCTGGCTGGTTCGCCATTACCATCCTATCAGTCTGGATCTGGAAGTCCCACATGATCTTGCCCTTCATTCTCTACCACCGGGGTGTTTCCCATTTTGACCTTGGGGTTTCCATCCATATTCTGCACACATGTTCCTGTATATTATTCCAGCCACTTGATTGTGGCGCTCCATGTATGCTTTACCTGCCAGCATCTTACACCCTGCAGTTATGTGTGCTGGATTGTTTCAGGTGCCTTTGCACAGCCTACACCTTAAAGTCTTGTCTGGTGTGGTAGATCTGCCAATCTTGGTCTTGTCTGGTGTGGTAGATCTGAGCTTCTATGGTTCTGGTGCTCAGGCTTGTTCCTGAGCTGCCAGGATGAGCGCTTTCAGTGCTGTCCTGTAGGCCAGCCCTTTCTAGCCATTGGTAGGACTTTGGATATCAGGCTACTTCAGTTATGGTCCGGTGGTACATCCCATGCAGGGGTTTGTCCTCCCATGAGGATCTGTCCTCCAGCACTGTATCCTCTGCTCTCCATTGCCTGAGAGCATTCACTCTCTCTCGAGTACACTGTCAGTCGGGGCTTCTGAGCTGATGTACTCATGCATTTGGAGGCTTCATCCTGATAGTGGCTTCTACGCCACTCAGTCCTCGGCCTCCTTCATTAAGTGCCATATACAGTCTCAGGGTGCTGGATTTGGGATGGAACCTCCATGCATGGTGAGAATCTTTCGTGGTTCAACATCCGTGGTCTGTATCTCTTCCTTGGCATCTTATTATTCCTGCAGGGTATCTGATACTGCAGTGCGAGCTGTTTATTGCCCGGTCTTATTTTTTGCCATTGAGCTGGCTTCTCAGGACTTGTCTTTACCCGTTGGAGTGTATTTAGCTGTTGCAGCTTTCCTTGTTGCCAGCTCGAGGTTGCCATTTGCTCAGGAATTCTTTATGTAATTTGTAACTGTCCTCGATGTCTGGAATGTGGGATATACTAAGGTGATATATATATATATATATATATATATATATATATATATATATATATATATATACATACATAAAAAAACAAAAAACGCCCCTCTCACCCTCCGCGGGTGGTTTCTCCTCCAAGCTCGGGTCCTCTACCAGAGGCCTGGGAGCTTGAGGGTCCTGCGCAGTATCTTAGCTGTTCCTAGCACTGCGCTTTTCTGGACTGAGAGGACTGAGAGGTCTATATATTTATATATATATATATACATATATATATATATACATAAATAAGAAAATGACACTAAATCCACTCCTCCCCATAAGATCCTGATCCAGGGAAAATCTCTGTGGATGTCCTGAACAGTGTTTGCTTGCCTTCCCAGATGTCCAGAGTAGAGGTCATAGTGGTGACAGACACGCCTCATTCAGTGTTTTCCACATAATGCTCTCACTGATTTTGATTTGATTTTGATTCATTGATTTATTTCAAGCATTGTAGTCAAAGCAATAAAGAAATTACACATATTTATCAAATCCATTACAGAAATGATGAAATGCATAGATTAAAAAGACAGAAAACAAAACAAAAATGTCACTTAAATCACATTTGCTTAATTAAATACAGTGATCATTAACTGAAGTATAAATAGAGTTTGATTTATTGCTTGAAAAGGAGTGGGAAGAAGCAAGCTTATATAACCCCCCCCCCCCCCCCTACTGAGTTCATTCATTTGATAGTTTTACAGAGTTTTAAATCCGGTTCTGATCAGATAGATTCTCTTCAAGTAACTAAATCCAGTGCCTAGAAATGATTGATGATCTTCAGAAAACATTCATTCATGATTTCAGTAAACGGTAACGGTACCGATATGTAATAATAATTGATTATCATTAGAACACATGATAAGATTAAACCAGTAATTATTGCTACACATTGCAGATCAAGTAAATAAAATCAGTAGCTTATTAATTGTGATTTAAACATTTCAGTAATCATTATTGCACATTACAATGTAACACTCAGTGGTTTTAATTAAAATAGCTTTGATTATTTCACCACAGTCAAGTTCACACATGTATTTGGAATTATTCAAACACCTGTTGATCCTTAAATCCTCTTATCTTCATATCCTGAAAAAAGAGTTTCTTTATACCTTTTCTGGAATATTTGAATATTTGAACATTTCTTGAGCTCATTACTTAAACCGTTCCAGAGTTTAGTGTCACACACCGACACACAGAAACTTTTCTTTGTGGTTCTTATCAGTTTGATCTTGAACTTCCTACATCCCCTCAGTCTGTTCCTCCTTCGTTTTCTAAGAACTGTTTCTTGATGTTGGATGGTAACGATTTCCCACTGGCTCTGTGTAAAAGTTGCGCAGTGTAAAAATCCACAAGGTCGTGCAGTTTTAAAAGTCTAGATTGATAAAATAGATTGTTTTTATGATCAAGATATCCGGCTTTATGTACAACTCTGACGGCTGGTTTTTGAAGTAAACAGAGAGGATGTAGTGAGCTCTGATAATTATTCCCCCAAATTTCTATACAGTAGGTGAAATATGGTAATATTAAGGAGCAGTACAATAAATATCTACTGTTGTATCCTAATATATGTTTAGATGTATTTACGATTGAAATACTTTTTGATACTTTAGTTTGTATGTGTCTGATGTGAGGCTTCCAACTTAGTTTGTCATCGATAAAAACCCCTAAGAATTTGATTTCTGTAACACTTTCGATTAAGACATTATTTATTTTAATTGAGAGCTCTTTATTTGCTTTGTAGTTTCCAAAAAACATCACTTTGGTTTTATTTAGGTTCAAAGATAATTTGTTGTAATCCATCCATAGTTTTATATTGTTTAACTCTGTGTTCACCACCTTTATAAGTTCCCTTTGATTGTCTGTAGAATAGAATATATTTGTGTCATCAGCAAATAATATGAGTTTCATAAGCTTTGAAACATTGAATATGTCATTTATGTAAATATTGAATAGCAGCGGGCCCAGAATTGATCCTTGTGGGACACCACAACTTATGTCTTTGGTTTCTGATGTATATTCATCAATCTTGACAAATTGTTTTCTTCCCGTTAAATAGCTTTTGACCCACGTTAGCGCTAGTCCTCTTATCCCAGACACTTCCAGTTTGTCAAGTAGGATGTCATGATTGAGAGTGTCAAATGCTTTTTTTAAGTCAATGAAAATTCCAGCTGCATATTTCTTTTTGTCCAGAGCATTTGTGATTTCCTCCACAGCATCAATGATAGCCAATGAGGTAGATCTATTTTCTCTAAAACCATATTGGTTTTCATTTATAATGTTATATTTTTCAATAAATAAGGCTAATTTATCATTGAATATTTTTTCTAAAATTTTTGAGAATTGTGGAAGCAGAGAAACAGGTCTATAGTTTGTAAATTGGTCTTTGTCTCCATTTCTTATAGACAGGAATCACTTTGGCTATTTTCATTTGGTTTGGGAATCTCCCAGTTTGTAATGATAAGTTGCAAATGTATGTCAGAGGCTTAGATACACTATGAATGACCTTTTTCACCACCTTCATATCTATATCCTCACAATCTTTTGAGTTTTTACATTTGAAATTATTCACAATTGATATCAGCTCATTTTCGTTCACATCAGAGAGAAAGATTGAGTGTGGGATCCTTTCGATGGTGGATTATTGTCTTTGCTAGTTTTGCATTTTGGAATTTCCGCTGCCAACTCTGGACCCACGTTTACAAAATAGTTATTGAGGCCGTTTGCTGCTTCATTGATGTCATAGCTTTGACCCTTCTCATCTGTAACGTAATCTGGATAAGTTCGCTTTTTTGTCCCATTTTTAATGATGTTATTTTATATTTCCCAAACTCGCTTTATGTTGTATTTATTTTCATTCAGTGGATTATTGAAGTACACTTTTTTACTGTAACGTGTTATTTCAGTTAGTTTATTTTTATATGACTTATATCTTTGTTCAGTTTCTCTTGTCCTCTGTTTTAAGAATTTTTTATACAGGTTATTTTTCTTTTTACAAGCATTTTTTAGACCGTAGGTTAACCAAGGTCATTTGGCATATTTGTTCTTGAATTTATAAATTGGACAGTTCTTATTGTAAAGTGACCTAAATATTTCTAAAAAACATTTATAAGCAATATCGACATCTTTCTCTCTGTACACAGAGTTCCAGTTTTGTCTGGATAAGTCATTATTCAGAGCATTCATGGTTTTTTCATTTCTTAATTTTAATTTTGTAGACTGGTTTTTTTATCATTTTCTTTGTCTTCACATTGATGTCAAATAGTGCAAAAACTGGTAAATGATCAGTTATGTCACATATCATTAGTCCACTCATATGAGTGTATTCTATATTATTTGTAAAAATATTATCAATAAGAGTAGCACTTTGAGTAGTGATTCTGCTGGGTCTTGTAATGGTTGGATATAAACTCATTCCATACATTCTGCTGATAAAGTCGTCGGTGGCTTTGTGTTTGCTGGGGTTTATCAGATCCATATTGAAGTCTCCACAGATGTATAATAATTTGTTATTTAGAGAAGTAAACATCTTTTCCATCCAGTCACTGAACACTTCTAAGCTTGACCCTGGCGACCTATAAACACAGCTTATAATGGCATTTTTCCCTGAATTGTTGCATATTTCATTTGTAAAACATTCCAGTATTCCATCCACTGCGACAGACAATTTATCAATTACCGTAAACTTCATATTTTTTTTCCACATATATTGCGACTCCTCCATCTTTTTTGTTTACTCTGTTCACAAAGTTAAGTTCATAGTTTTCCAATTCAAAGTCAGCGTCCTTGTCGCAGGTGAACCAAGTCTCAGATATGGTTATGATATCAAAGGAATGCCCGATGTTCTGTAAATAGTCTTTGATGTCTTCAAAGTTGGTATGCATGCTTCTGCTGTTAAAGTGAATGATTGACAGTTTTTCTTCTGGGTTAACAGAGTTTTTAAAGTCATCTATGGTGTAGTATTTGCAGTCCATGTTAACAGTGGAAAAGAATTGATCAGGGTCGATGTCTTGAAGGTTGTTGTCATTATCACTGAATATTTTAAGGTCGGTTTGCTCACCATTCAGATCTCTCTGAGAGTTGTGGTTGCAGGTGATTGTTGAAGAAAAAGTGTTTTTTTTAGAAGCCATGGATAGTAGAGTTTGTCTCCTCATCTCGTAAGACCAGCATCTTCACGTCTCTCTTGTTTAGACTGTAGTGGGTAAATATTTTTCCAAATCTTGCAGGCTCCTGATAAGAACAACCTTGGACTGCTCAGGGGATCCACAGAATTTGGCATAAATTTTACAGTTTTTCACCCAGGTTCCCTGAATTTTCCCCTGCTTTTTCAAGTAACGTGCTCTTCTGGCGATGTCGGCATTCCTTTTCGTGAGGTGTCATTCATGAAAACGTTGGTTCCCCTCAGATTTCTTCCTTGCTTCAATAAAGCTGCTTTGTGTTTCCGATTGACAATCTTTAAGAGGATTGCTGGTTTGTCGGTGTCTCTTTTCCTGGGAAGCGGTCTGCAGATCTCCACATTGTTGGTGTCCAGAGAAATTCCATTGGACTTTAGGAACTCCTCCACCTGTTTTTCCACAGAGCTCGTCTCCTGCTCGTCGGATTCCTCACCGTTCCCGGCGGTCACTGCATGCGCGTATGACCAGGGTTTGATTTTCAATCCGGTGATTATCACGTCTTTAGATCTGGAGATCTGCTCTTGGTCATCCATTCGTTTTTCAATTATATCCATCCTGTTGAAGCACTGCTCCTGCAGAGCCCGGACCTGCTTCACCTCTCCGATAGCATCCAGAATTTGTCCGTGAACAATCTTCATAGCTTTGATCTCTTCCAGCACAAAATCAAGCCAGTTTAAACCAAGCATTTAGCCAGTAAGTCCTTCCAAGTTCATCATTCAAACTGACAGAACACGACGTCACGTAACGGAGCAGACCGCCTGTCCACAGCGCCTTCAAGTTGGTGGCAGACAGTCAGGTGGTGCAGGTGAGTCTCCAGGTGTCTTCAGCAGACTTGCATCAAACTCTGAACTACTGCAGAGTTTGGACCCACCCAAGAAAGGAGCCCCCCCAGAGGCAGACCACAACCATGACTAGAACCTCTGACCTCTGACCTCAGAGCTGGTTTAGCAAACGCCACACAGCTGCAGGCCGTGTACCAGGTGGGAGGGGTACTGGGGTGTCCAGACGAACCATTCACAACCGTCTTCACCACTTTGGCTGGAATGACAGGTGACTCCACCCACACCAAGACACCGCCGTGAACGTTTGCAGTAGACACAAGACCATGTGACCTCGACAATCCAACAACAGTCTGCCGTCCTGTTCACTGTTGAGGGCCGGGTGACCTTGAACATAAATGATGCTGTTTCTGGTGAAGGCGAGAAGAGCGATACGCTGAGGCCGACATGGTTCCCAGGATTGGCTTTGGTGGAGGAGGAGCAACAGTCTGGACAGGCATCACCAGTCAGAACAAAACCCATTCGGTTGTTGTAGATGGTCCAGTCACTCTTTGCTCTTAGAGACCTCAGAGACTTCATAGATCCGTCATCACTGTCATAGAACCCCCAAATCCACCAGAACACCCCCAACCTCCGATTCCTGGATGATCATGCTCCACCACATGGTGTCAGAATTGTCACAGCCGAAGTGAGAGTGGTTTATGCAGTTTGCCCAGCAATGACCTCTGACCTGAACCCCATAGAGCAGGTCTGGGACCAGCTGGAGCACAGACAGGTTGATCCGACCCCCAAGTGACCTGCAGAACCGCATGTAGAACTTAAGGAAGAGTTGAACGCCTCAGAACACCGTCATGAGGTTAGAGTGGAGCAGGAGACGCCACATTGACTGCAGCCAATGTGAAAATTCCTGCACTGACATGGTCAGTGTTTGTTATTTGGGGTGGTCTTTATTATTGTCTTCATTTATGGGGTAATAAATGTCAAACTAATAAAGACTGTTTTTTCTCATTCATCAAAGAGAAATTGTATGCATTTCATTAAAATTCAGACCAAATAGGAAAAGCAGTCATGTCAATGACAACATCCCTAAATCATTGTGAGGACAATAATTGGTTCATAGGCACAAGGATGGCAGGCACGCACAGACACACACACACACACACACGTACACACGCACACGTATACACGCACATACACACTCGCGCACACACACGCTCACATATCCACCCACGCAGACGCACACACACACCAATGGACACAGGCACACAAATAAACACATTTTCAAAATTAAAAATGCACATTCCCACACACACAAAACACACAAAAATACAATAAACACACACATGGGTGATGGTTCATGCAGCAGGAGATAACGGGGCCTCTTACCGTAATAAACCTGTTTTCTTGCCAGTGCTTTTCCTGTATGGCCTGTAAATTTTATTCGGTTATTTTTATAACACCAATGTTAGCATTAGCCAAGTGGTTAAACAGTTAGACATCAAAACAGAAAAATGTGAGCTGCTCTGAATTAAGGACAAAGGCCAAGGTCTCAGCTTGTGAAACACTGTACTTTGCTGACTCAGCAGAGACTGTGTGCTGTGTTGTTGGAGAGTAGAGGTGCAATTTAGAAGACGTATTGTAGAAATGTATAAGTGCTTAGTATGTAAATCTGTGGAAGTGTGGTAAACAAGCTGCAAGAACAAAGCCACCCAGACGCTAACAACGACCACAAAGCCTCGTAAAGCTGAGCACCAAGAGCCGGTTAATGAGTCCATCCTGATGCTTCTGTGGTGTTCACAGGGGAAAACACCCAGATACGTTTTGCCAAAATGTTTTGTTCTGAATCATCAGCTTCACCCTTTCTCAAGCTGTCCCGGTCACAGAGAGAGAATCCAAAATAGTGTTGATATAGATGAAGCATCATTGCTCTGTGAAACACACACGAACAAAGTTAACTGAGCTAACCCTATCTTTCGCTGCAACACACCGGCATAGAACACTTCAAAATGTTGGAGGCATTGGTAAAAGGTCATGTTAGCCCTCTGGACTGTGGGGACACGGGCAGCGCCTTTCCATTCAACGCATTCAGAAATCAAAGATTTATAACTGAAGCTTGTGTGAATGTAGCCGGACCGGTGACCTTTCAAAACACAGGAGGAGGAGCAGCCATAACAATTCCCCTCAGGAACAGGTCGCTGCAAGACTGGACGGTGCAAGGCGTGGTGTAGACTGCAGTGGCGGGAACTCTTCCCCTACAGCAAAGAACCTCCTGCTGAGTCTGGGTGGTCAGGTCATTCTGTCAGTAACTAACAAAGAACTGGGAAGGTGGCAGGAAGTTAGAACAACACCATGAAACACTAGGTGAAGCAAAAAAGTGACAATGCAGATGAGTTGACGGGAACCAAGTGACAACCAGACACTTTCATGTACTTAAATAATAATTAACTTAAATCAAGACAAACGCGGAGAAAAGACTTTGAATAGCAGAGAGCCCATGTTGGCGCTAGAAACAACAGCAACATAGAAAAACAAGACGTTGTACTAAAAATCCCAAATAACCACAGTCGGCTCTGGATAGGGTTAACCCCCCACCCCCCATTGGAGGTGTAAAGAGGAAGCAGCAGAGGAGAACCAGTGTGCCGCGGGAGATGGTCAGGTGTGCCCTGGGAAATTACCCTCATTACCTGATCTATGATCATTACCTGAATTCATTTTCCATCTCCAGGACATCAGCTCTGTGTTCATCCAAACAGGTCCTGATAAAACACTGAGTTGTTAGGAATATGAAAGATCATAAAATACTTTTTCTTTGTGTTTTTTTGATTCTATTAAAGACACTTATGTCACGGTGCCTCCGTCAGCTTGCCTCCCCCTCCCTGCTCTCTGATTGGAACCAGCTGCCCTTCATCATCTCATCACCTGCAGACCTCCGTAAGGAGATCCACCCCAGCATTCTACGCCAGTCCGTTACACTTTCTCCGGTGCCTATGCCTGGCCTCAAGCTGAGTCTCGTCTTAGTCAAGTCACGTACTTACCTTGTCTTGTCACACGCCTTCAGGTCCTCTCCTCCACGGGTGCCGCTGGTTCCTCCACGCCTCATGCTGCTCAAGCCACGCAGTCCTCCACGCTGTGCTCGGGATCGCTCGCCACTGCGCTTCATCTCGCTCACTGGCTTCTCAGCGCAGATCCTCTGGATTTCCCACCGAAGCTACATACAATGCTCACCTGCTTCCGACCTCTGCGCTTTATTCCTTGGACATTTATTATTATTAAAACTACAACCAAGCTTCTTGAGTCTGAGTTTACTTCCGGGTTTCAGCAACTGGGTCTGTTACGTCCTCGACACCATGACAACTTTGATAAGACTGACAGTACCGCCATTTAGCCGTAGCTACAGCTGTTTTCTGAAAAGTCCCGCCCCTTCACTTGTCTCCACCAATCATTCTTCTGACCAATCAGAAGTGGTTAAAGTCTTCATTTCCTTGTTCAGATTCTGCTCAAAGACTCTCAGTTCAAACCAAAATACCAGCTAAAGCTCGTCTTTAGCGGTGTAGCTTTCCACAGAATCCAGTGTCAGACCGTGGAACAAGAGAACAAAACAACGAAACAAACACACCAGATTATTCCATCTTTTAGAAAAAACAGCAGCAGCTTCCAGTTTTTTCTGCCACAATCATCACAAAAATGCTCGTGAGATCATGGAGGGACTGTAGATCAATACAGACGATGAGTTTCTCCTTTTTTAAAATTTTTGGATGCTGGTGTGCCGCTGGATCACATATGGAGAGAAACCAACGTTTTTTTAAATGTGTAATTCTTTCCTTGATTTCATTTCAATTCTGAATAATAAATTCTTCATGTGCCCCCCCCCCCCCCCCCCCAAAGTGAACAGACAGAAAGGGGCATCAGGGGAGGCAGCCACTGCTCCACAGTCAAAACATATGATGAGGCCAGCCTGCATTCAAGGCTGTGGGCTGCTGTTTTTCTTCCCAGCTTGTCACACTGAGGCCCAAGTTTCCCTGTTGTGTCAGACTGAAAGGCCGAGTCCTGCAGGGCCGCTCGGTCCAACCGTCTACGGCGTAGCGCTTCTCTGACGAGCCTCTTTGTTTACATCAACGTTGCCTGGTACCGTAGTGCTGTGGTGGTCAGTAAACACTGCTGGAGTTGAAGGTCCTAAAGTGGTAGTTTGCTCTGTTTACCGAGGGAATTTACAGCCATACTGCTTTCGGCTGTTTACATCCCTCCCAGCTTAAACATCAACAGTAGCCTTGTGGTTTGGATTGAACTGGAACAGCAGGCAGCCCACCCAGATCTTCTCCTTGTCCTGCCTGGGGGATTTCATTCATGATGACCCTAAGTTTGTTTCCCAAATACATCAAGACATTAGCTTCCCAATGTGGGAAAATAACACACTGGACAATGACTTCACCGCCCATGAGGAACCTACCAGGCCCTTCCCCTCCCGCTTTACTGCTTCGGACCGATTCACTGTTACTCCAACAAACCTACAGATGTCTGGTGTAAGTCACCAAACCCTTTCAGAAGCAGGTACAGAAGTATCCGGAAGGCTCCTTAAAAAGCATGCCGCCACAATGAAACTATCATATCAGAGGACAACCTTATCCCAGTCCTGCAGACTGACCTATTTGGTTGTTTGTCACCCATTCCTGCCCTGCTTGCTGCTGATAACCTGACTCAGGCATTTTCACTTTTGGATTGATTGAACTGAAGTCCATCACTTCTTGGTCAATCATAGCCAAGGCAAACTCCTAGAGAAACAGGTTGCTGGATTGACGGCTGAGGGCTGAAGCACAACCACAGCCAACCTGTTGTGTGGCATCAGAAAGTCCTCATTTTACCGTCCATTGCTTGTGAGATGGTGGAAACACCTGGGGCCTGTTTCAGAAAGGAGGTTCGACCAACTCTGAGGTTGAACTTGAACTCTGAGTTGGTCAATCGGGAGATTAACAACTCTGAGTTTTCAGTTTCAGAGCAGCTGATCCGAGTTAGATCAATCAACTCTGAGTGGACTGATTCGGAGGTGAGTGTGCGCACCGCGTCTATAAGAAGCCATTATCAATGGAGCGCAGATATCATGAGTCACCATGGCAACCGTGAAAAAAAAAGGTGTGCGTATTTTTCGCCAGCTGAACTTGACGTGCTGCTGCAGAGTTACAGTGAATATGAGCAGATATTCCAGAAGAAAAGCAACACTGCTGCATCTGCAAAACAGAGACAGTTAGCGTGGAAAACATAGCTGCTCAAGTTAATGCCTAAGTTTGCATTTAAATCATTGTTATAAAATATTGGCTGTGATAACTTTTTAAATAGCGTAAGGAGTGAAATAAAAAATGGGGATATTTAGGTGTACTTTTGAAGTGTCATTCCTGGTGTAAATGCATGAAATGCTGCATAGTGTACAGAACCAAACGGGGGGGGGGAAATGCATTTAACGTTGGTAATGTTTAGAGGACTTTTTTGTTAACCTACCCCTCTAGCAAACGTTGGTCATTTTAATATTAATACATGCAATTGTGTTTTTAAAACTGAACTTTTGTCTACTGTTGAACCTTTCGCTGCGCGAAAACTTTTCTTTTTTTTTTTTCTCCTTTTCTCTCGTCTTTCCGACCGTGGTCAGAAGCGCAGGGGAGATTTCCTTCAGGGCCGAAGGGAATTCTCCTTCGGGGTTCACTTCCAGTTCGAAACCCTCAACCTCCAGAGCGGAATAAGAATGACTCCAAAACAGTTATTCTGGGAATGACACCTTCTCTTTATTTAACTAAGTGCTCCGCCCCCCCCCCCCATCTGCACCTGCACTTGCCCCTCCCCTTGTCTCTCGTGGATCGCGCCCCGCTCAGCACACACACGCTGCAACACTACCCTTGTATTGATCAAGTGGTATAGGTTTATATGGGATTAAGAAAGTAAGCAGTGCTAGAAAATTGTGTTTCCAAAAAGTAATTGTTCCATTAATCTAATTCAATGTCCCTGATTTCATTTTCACGTAGATGCAATCCTGCAGGAATTGAAAGAACATGGCAGCAGCTAAAAGTGAAAAAAAAATCGAGTCTTCTCAAAATCCTCGTACGACGTAAATATAATTCTCTATGAATTAATGCAGCCTCCTCGTCTATTGGGTCCTCCAAAAAAGGACAAGCCATTCTTGTCACTTAGACCGTCTCTGTGTGACGGAAATGTGGGCAATGAAGGTTAAAGCGAAAAATACCGCTTCGTCTTTAAAAAGGGGAGGGGACCGGCAAAAACTTTGAGTTTGGAGAATAAAACCTGCTCCCGACCAGGTTAGGTTCACAGCATAAGTAACCATGGATACTGACTCCGAGTATAAGTTACCTCTCTTTCAGAAACGGGTTTGACTTACTCTGCTTTCTCTGGTTTAACAAACCTCCCATTCTGAAACGGAAAACCCAGGGTTTCCCTGATTTCAGGGTTAACGCACTCAGAGTTTACACTTAACCTCCTTTCTGAAACAGGCCCCTGGAGTCTGTCGTGAGGCAAAAAAACAACACAGCAAGCTCGGCTCCAGAGCAGCAATGGCTTCTTTCTGCTTGGCTGAAAGAGCCCAATAACTTTTTTTAGCTGCTTTTCCACAAACTAGCTCCCATGAATACAAGACTATCCCCACAGCCGCCAGATGACCAGATGATACTGACTTTGGATGGTTTGAAGGATCAAGCCCCAGACCTGGACAACATTGTGTGCTAGAAGACTGAGGCTGAACCTTCAGAAATGTGTTTGTCTGTGCTTTCATTCATGCATCACGTAAGTTTGTTGTCATTTGGTTTTCTTTCTCTTTTTTTTAAACCATGTCTCTGTTTGAAACAAGCAGAAATTCAGACACACTCAATGAAAATATAAACACAACACTTGTTTTTGCTCCCGTTTTTCATGAGATGAGCTCAAAGATCTGAAACATTTTCTACAAACACAAAATGACCATATCTCTCAAATATAGTAGACTAGTCAGTCACATATGCCGAAGTGCCACCGCCTGACGACCTAGATGCCAGTTTTTCAGCGAATTCGGCAGGTGGCCACGCCGTGGCACTTGGAACTGGTCAAATTTAAAACAGCACCCGCTGCGGTTCTAGGAAGAAGTTTCAATTCAGCATCGTTGACATCGGTCCGCCACCACTCATCCTCACATGTTCCTCTGCTTCTTCAGCTTAAACTGAAGCTACATGAAGGGAACTAGCAGAAGCTACGGGGGTGGGGGGCGCTAGTGTTTGATGTTCCACATCTCCCCCATTGCTAACATCCCACTCTCTCTCTCTTCCTTTTTTCACATCCGGTCAATCAAGGGATACATATTAACATAATTATTATAAATAAAGCTTAGCCTCAAGTACAAAAGGAGTTTATACAAATATACACTTTGTGTGTCAATTATTGTTCCTGTTATTGTGGCCAGTCTAAGGCACACCTGTGCAATAGTCATGCTGTCTTATCAGCATCTTGATTTGGCACACCTGTGAGGTGGGATGATTATCTCGACAAGGGAGAAGTGGGATTTAGACAGATTTGTGAACGATATTTGAGAGAAATTATTTTGTTGTAGAAAATGTTTCTGATCTTTGAGTTCATCTCATAACAAATGAGAGTAAAAATAAAAGTATTGTGTTTATATTTTTGTTCACTGTTATTGCAAAGTAGTGCCCAAGTGATGACACAGCGCCTTGTTTGTGTGGCCGGGTGGGTTTGCAAGGCTGGTCCGCCGTCTCATAACGTTGATTGACTCCACACATTTGTATGTTTTCTTACACTAACAGTTGAGAAACCAAGTCACATGGCGATTCTGGCCCGCCAAGGTTTGTTTATACTTCCTTGGTTTGAGGAATTCCTATCTGAGAGTCAGGGGTTCTACCATTCTGCAGCTGCTGCATAAAATCCTCAAGGACTTCTCCAAAATCCCCAGATTTGTCTCAAGCAAATGTTTTAACAAAACACGTGAACGCAGAGAACAGGAAGAACAGCCAAGTTGTTTGGTTCAGACTCTTGTCTCTCTTTGTGTACGAGCGTCTTGGTCACCCTCACCGGTTAAGGTGAGATAATCACATTAGTTTGCCAAGTGCAGGAGTAGCACACGGGAAATCAGGGTTCGATTCTCGGGGGGGGGGGGGGGTCCTTGGGCAAGACCTGTCGCGCTACTGCCCAACTAGCCACAAGGAGGGGTGGCCCCAGCTCAGATAAAATACAGGGTTGTGTCAGGAAGGGCATCTGGAGTAAAAATCTCTGCCAAAACACCTGTAGGAATCAGTGACAGCTGATTGGCTGTGGCTCTGGTTAGCACAGGTCTGCTGACTGACAGCTCATTATGGATGAGCAGCTGTTTGGTTTTGGAGCCAAAGAAGTTCAACTTCCAGCTGGTGTCTTCAGTTTCTGGTGAGGCTGAGCCTGGTCTCTTCTTCTTGAGCGCGTTGGTCAAATCCTCCGTTTGCACGGTTTCCTTCATGATTCCTGCGAGGACAGACGCCCCCCCCCCCCCACCTTCATTTAAAAAGGGCAAAACTCTTGTTTCTCAGCTGGAAGATGCCGACACACCAGACAGTTACAAAAGTAGGTTTTTATTAAAACGTACATAAACATAAATAATTATAAAACTAAATGAAAAAACCAGCTGAAGCTCTTAATGGTGTGCTACAATCTTGGAAGAATAAAAAATATATCCACAATTGCTTTTGAATAAGCAAATAAAACAAAATTGTCAACACAAAACACATAAATATGACATCCAAAATGAAGCCTGGGTGTTTTTAGAAAACAGAAAGCATGTCTGCTGCTCCCTCTAAGTGCTGCATGATAAACGTCCCGCAGACATGGAATTTACAGTAGATACAGCTCACTGTGACAATGACCTGCCTCCGTCCTTCAATGGCTAATAAATAAATATTTAGTGCATATTCCCATTTAGCTCACGGAAGAGCAGAATGAAAAACCTTTAAGTTAAAGACGAACCAAACTCAGCTCGGCTCCTCTGGTTCTAGACCAGAGTCCATTTGTCCCGGTTGGTCAGACAGTCCAGCTATCTGCATCCCAAAAGCAAAGTCCAGTCGACTTCCTGCATCCTTGGTCAGTAAATCTGGAAAACTCTGCTTCCGGTGTTTCCGTTGCTGTGTTGGAGCTGCGGACGGTGCGAGCGCCAAACATTTGTCTTGAGGACTCGGGTCTGGTCCCTCCGTTACAGAAACCATCAGGAGAACATTCATGTCTTTGCAGTTGAGGCCATCACCCCCCCTTCCTCATAATCCACCTTCTGCCAGCAGCCATCTGTCCTTTTCCACAAGGCGGGGGTCGTTTCCATGCCATGGGCTCCAAGATGACTTTACAAGGCGCAAATGTGGAATGAAAGCGTTGTACTCGCCGATAGTGGTTCTTTGTCATTGAAAAGCTCAGTAGGATACTCCATGTGTGGAAAGTTTCAGTTGCCCAGCTTTATGGCTCCAAAGTAGGTCTTTTCTGCCTCCTGGTCCAGCAGAAACGCGTTGGACACGTTCACAAACAAAGCATCTCCTTCCACCAGGTGGACCCCCCGGCTCTGCTGGGCACAGTACATGTTGAAACTCGTGTTGTTCCAGCGCATGGAGCTGCCCGTCTTCATCAAAACGATTTCTTTGCCGTTTTGCCTGATGCTCTCGCGGTAAAAATACTGGAACAGCTGGGTCGGGTTGCCAATATCCACAGGGGGGTCTTCGCGCGGACCGCTGCTGTACGGCTCCAGGTTGTAGTGGCGGAAGCAGGTGTTGGCGTAGACGTAGTAGAAACCGGACTCTTCCACCCGGAGTTTTCCGTTCCGATAGGACATTCGGCGAAGGTTTTCCGGCCGCCCGTCCCATTCAATGACGATGGCGCTGTTCCCCTCTGTGGAACAAGAGCAGAGTTCACGACTTGGAGCAAAAACTAAAACTTTAAAGTAATAAAATGTCAGTAAAATGTAACATTTAAGAAAACGCGACAATCCTTGAAAACCAAAAGAACTTCTGGGTTGCATCGCACTTCTACTTGTTTGGTCTTTTGCATCCGCTATACACTTTTCATAAGTCAATTAAATTCTGTTTTTTGGTACATTCTGTTCGTCAGGTCATGCGTGTTTTTTACTTGTTTTCCAAACTGCTCTTGGATAGGATGTAGAAAAAAAAGTGCCAGCTGAGAAGGTTAAAAGTCGCCATCCATTCTTGTACTCATGACCAACAGGTCTTTTATGTTGCACCGAGTCAGCAGCTTCTTGTTGACAGTTGAATGTAGTGTGTGGGCGGTGCACCAGATTCCTTTCAGCTGGCTTTTTTCTACCTCTTTGCTGGATTTAGTGGGTTCTCACTGACTTTAGGCCCACTTTAGACCACTTTCATCCTGAAATCTGACTCCATTCATCGAGCAGTCAGGCTGAGCACACTGCCCAGGCAGACAGACACTGAACGGTACGACCTGGGCTCCATATATGCCTTTGATGACATGCCCTTTCTGTGTTTAATGCAATCCCTTTTCCAAACCCCACTGAATCCCTTTGGGGGTCAAGGGGTTGCTGGAGCCTATCCCAGCTACTGCTGAGGACACTTTATGAGTCTGTCGCAGGGCCACAGAGACCTAGACTCACATTTACAGTGGTGGACAAAATAGTTTGTACCCCTCAGTTAAAGAAAGAAAGTCCACAGTGTTCACTGACATGACTTGAAACGTACAAAAGTAACAATGCATTAAAATTTATTTAAAATTAAATAATCCAAATCAGCCATTACTTTTGAGTTGTTGATTAACAACAGGTTGTCGCGCAACCTTTTGAGACAACCACTGCAATGAAACGGTTTCTTCCAGACCCCCTGTTCCAGATGTAGCTAGGCAGCCCCAAAACAGAACTGAGCCTCCTCCATGTTTCACAGTAGGGACAGTGTTCTTTTGGTTGGATGCTTCATTTCTGAGTCTACCAACATAGAGCTGATGTGCCTTACCAAAAAGCTCCAGTTTGGTCTCATCTGTCCAAAGGACATTTTCCCAGAATGCATTTTTGCAAATTCCAGTCTGGCTTTTTTCTGATTTCCTTTCAACAGTGGTGTCCTCCTTGGTCGTCTCCCATGAAGTCCACTCTGGCTCAAACAACCACGAATGGTGTGATCTGACACTGATGGACCTTGATCTAGGAGTTCACCTTTAATGTCTCTGGAGGTCATTCTGGGCTCTTTGGATACAGTTCCAACTATCCGTCTCATCCATTCGTCATCAATGTTCCTCTTCCTCTTCGTCCAGGGAGGCTGGCTACTGTCCTGTGGGTCTTAAACGTCTGAATAATATGTGCCACTGTGGTCACAGGAACTTCAAGCTGCTTAGAGATGGTTTTATAGCCTTTACCTTTACCATGTTTGTCTATCATTGTGTTTCTAATGTCCTGGGACAATTCTCTCCTTGGCTTCCTGTTGTCCATGTTCAGTGTGGTTCACACCTTTTCACCAAACAGCAACGTGACTGTCTCCCTTTAAATAGGCAGACTGACTGATTTTGGGTTTGAAAACAGCTGTGATGTCAATTAAAGGACATACCTGAGTTCATCATGACCCCCTGGAAAATTAGTTCTCTGTCTTTATGGAGGCACCATCATTTTAGTCCAGCCCTATTTCATTAGTTTGGTTTTAAGTAATTCTGTTAATCAACAACTCAAAAGTAATGGCTGATTTGGATTATTTAATTTTCAATAAATTATAATGGATTGTTACTTTTGAACATTTCAAGTCATTTCAGTGAGCATTGTGGACTTTCTTTCTTTAACTGAGGGGCACCAACTATTTTGTCCACCACTGTATACCAAGGGCCAGAGTGGAGATATCACTGGACCTGTGAAGCACGTGTTTGGACCATCAGAGGGTTTTTTTTTCACCACAGCACCATGCAGGCCTGCTGTAATCCCATTTGGCTGAAAACTGGAGAAACTTCTTCCTGCATAAATGATTTGGTGCATGTCTCTGTTTTTTCACAGCACCAACCTCCGAATAGAAATGTCCATTGTGGTACTGAATCTCCTTTATACCCGTGGGGTAGATCAACTCACTTTTTTTGAAGTCCTGAGGAGCTCTGATGGGGAGGTGGGCTGACGGCAGAGCTCTGACCTTCTTGGCCTTGCGGGGGTCTTTGAGTGCATTGAGAACCGGCTTGGCCTGGACCTCCTGCAGGCAGTAGAACAGTACAGCTTCAGGTCAACGTCCGTTTCTGCATAGCATTAAGCTGCTCTGTCTGGTCACTTATGAGGAACGCCATGCTTTGAGTTTAAAGGTGAAATCATGCTAGTTAGTCTCATGACTTCAGAGAAACATAGCTGGTGATAAATACGTCCCTGAAATGTTTAAATTAAAGCAAATATAGCGACGTAGTGCTTTCTAAAGGGCTTATAATGATCTGGGATGCCATCTCCATCTCTGTCAGTCTCCAAGAGGTCGCCTGAAGCCTTCGCCTGAGCACCTCAACTTGGCAGAACGGTTTCAGTAACGGCAGTTCCAGTCTCCCAGAAAAGAAAGCAAACTAAACCGGAACACGTCGAGTCCAGCTGTGAAGAGCTGTAAGGTCCAGAAACCCTTCAGTCATGCAGCACAGGAAACAGGTGGACAACACCTGGACGACAGGTGAGGAAGAGATTAAGGTGGAGAAAGACATGGAGAACTTTTGGAAAATAATCGAGAGCAGACGGAAAACACGAAGAAATCTAAAAATGTACTTTTGCTGATTCTTCTGAAAAATGACCTAGACCTGAATGTCACCCTCGGCAACCAAAAGATGTAGTGGTTGCCATGGAGATGGACCAGAAAAGAAGATGGATTTGTCACATACAGGGTAGGGGGGCAGGGGCAGAGTGAGGGGCATGAGACAGCCGCTCAGCAAGGGGAGGGGGGCCACAAGGGGGCGGTTAACGCCTGCGGGCCACACAACGCTGCTGGCAGCTCTAGTCGGATCGACTTCCACTTTGTTCCAAAGTCACGTGAACAAGGACTCTTAGTGAAGAGACGTTCCCGTCTGTCCGATCTGAACCAAGAGTTTCTGACAGCAGCTGTTGGGTCACAGAGGTCAGCTCATCTTCATGTGTCCTGGCAGCACCAGGTTCTGGGTGCTTTTACTTTGGGATCTCAGTATGCTGAGCCCTTTGCCTTTTCACTGACGACACCTGACATTTGCTTTGTTTAGCAGAGAAGAACACGGCACATCTGCTGCAGTGCACTAGCTGCTGTCCTGCATGAGAACCAGGACAGAAAAGTCTTTTGGGGCACCCCATGAGGGTGGAGTCTGAGGTGGGATGGGTGGCTTTAAGGTGTTTAGCTGGCAGGGGTGCCCTTTTCCGGGCCTGGAGGCCGGTGTCCAGCAAACCTGCCATGAAGCTTCTTATTGGCTGAACACACCTGTACAGGTAATCAGCAGCAGGTAAGAAAGGGTTTGAGGAAATCCTGCAGGAGGCCGGCCCTCCAGGCCCGGATTTGGGCGCCTTAAAGCCACCTCTGACTCCTCCCACTTGGAACACGTTCAGAAGTCTACATCTTAACGGCTCTACAAATATTTGCTCACAAGTCCAGACAGATGTGCAGAAGTGGGAGGCGGGCGCGCTCAGCCGTGCACGAGCTCTGCAAGCCTGTCGTCTGCAGCTGGCCTGACTGCGCATGCCCTGGCCTGCAGCTGCGTGGGCTTCTCCTTTCTCACTCCATCAAGTTGAGGTGTGGATCCCCAAAGCTAGATCTCACTGCTTCCTCCCCTCTGGGACATCCAGACCAGGTCTGTCCAGGACCTGGACATGTGTTACTCCAGGACTTCATTAAGCTTCCAGCAGGACAAAGACATGGAGACCTGCTCAGTCCAACGGCGCCGCAGAGCGGTGGCTCCGAGCCCGCTGCCAGCGACACCAGAGCCGAAACACAAACACACGAGCTTTCAAGTGAAACCAAAGCCTCATGGGAAACCGCACTGACATCAATGGTAGGTTCACCAAACCCTCCAAAAAATGGATCAGAGAAAAGGAGTTCTGGAGGACAGCAGCCATGGTGGGACGAGCAACCCCCGGCGCCGGCCCGTGACTCACTGCAGCCTCAGGCGGAACTGACGATGTTTGCGCTGCAGCGGACCGGCCCGGGCTTTTGTGCCGCTTACAGGGGCTGGGCGTGCAAAGTAACAACACCCGTGAGAAAATCCCTGCTCCACTGAAGGAGGAACACCTGATCCGCTCTGCAGACTCACCTCGATGGGCCGGTGTGGCGCCGTGGACAGGTCCACCTGTGGGGGGAGAGAGAGGGCCGGTTAGAGACTGACAGCAGATGGGTGCTGGGTGAGGGAGTGCAGCACGGGCTGTCCCAGTGGAAACCCTCTGGTACCCAGGTGTTCAGGCAGGTCAGGCCCCTCCCACTCCAAACTCCACTTTCTAGGGGTCATAGGAGCCATTTAACCCTTGTGCTATCTTAGATGACCCCCCCCCCCTTCCATTGAGGTGTTCCCCCTACCATGACAAAGGTGGATGAAGGTGGAAAGATTTCATGTAATCCATGGACACCAGTGAAGATCACAAATCATTGAAGAAAAAAGGTTCAGAGCTCTGTCTAGTGGGTCTAGATGACCCAACTCCCAATGTTAAAGTTCCTAAGTAGCACAAGGGTTAAGAACTGCTGCTCTGCATCCGGAGTACGGATGATGGAAGCCAAGGTTTCTGCAGGCAGACAGCAGCTCCGAGCCCGTTTACGCGCCCGGACCTGGACCGGAACGAGTCGGAACTCTGTGACCCCCGGCTCCACTCGTGACACTACATTGATGACAGACATGTCTGCAAACATTTGAAAGTCCTGCTGTCAGTCCACCTGTGTGAGCGTGCGCGCGCAGGTCGTGGAAAGTAGAACAGCTAGTTTTCTGAAATCACTCGAAGCCCTAAAAATTCCCGGTAAACGAGGAAGTGTGTGTGACCGCTGCGCGCTCGACAGGCTCCTCGGAGCGCGCGCGCGCGCACAGGCTGCCCTTACCTGTTGCAGATACCCCGTGAGGTGCAGCAGGATCGCGACGCTAGAGGCCACTTGCAGCAGCCCCATGACCGCGAGGGTCCCGAACAGCAGCGGCCGGTGGCTGGACTCGGAGCTCGGGCCCGCGTGCAGGCGCTGCTGGCCCGCCTCCACGTCGTTTCGCAGGTAGGACCTGTAGTCGCTGTGCGCGGCCGCCATGACGCGCGTCGCGTGCGGATCGGCCCCACGCTCCCGGACTCTGGAGGCTTGTGACACCCGCAGCCGGAGCGCACGTTCGGGCAGGAGCGTTCAGCGGACAGAGCTGAGCGCGCGGCGGGTTCACGCGGACTTCTGGCTGCTGCGGTGCTCAGCTCAAAGATATGAACGCCTCCCGCGCGGCGCGAACACGCCCCTCGTGACACAGCCAGTCCCCAGAAACGGTCTCGTGCAATGTGCTGCAAGGCTCGTGTCACGGCGCAATGTGTGCGAAACGAAGACCAGACTGTTTATTAAAGTCATACTTACGGATGCCGCGGAGGTCCAAAGCTGGGAAACTGTAAAACTGTTCCTGCTTAAGAAATACGTAAAAATATCAAAGTGAAAGAAAACGTGTGGTTTCGCAGGGAATTTCCCCTAAAGTTTATAAGAATCTCCTTATATTTAAGAGATATTTTAACAAAAAAGTTCTCTTTTTTACCAACTTGTTTGAGCATGCGCAGTTATGTAATCCACTTAAACAGTTGTTCGTTTTATGGTTCTGTTAACTTTGTGACCTTCAAACCATTTCAAAATAGAACCACGCCGTTCTGGGATGCTCTGCCTTTCTGCTCCACCTTTAACGTCACTGTAAATCCAGAATTTGAAAATCCAGACCAACGTGTTTTCATCCGGACCTAAATGAGGATATCAGGACTGATCTGTGTTCTCATCTTCATCAAGTCATCTTCGTCTCTGCTGCAGACGGATTCAGGATCACTGAATATTCAGAAAGAAAATGTATCTGGAGACCTTCTGTGACAGAATAGAATAGGATAGAATAGAATATCTTTATGTAGCACTTTTCCCAGAACGAATCACAAATGGTTTTATAAAAGGAGCTTAAAATCATATCAAAACACAAAGAAGTATTAAAATACACTAATAATAATAAAACAAAACATAGTAAAGCATGGACTAAAATCAACTAAAAGCTCTCCTGAATAAAATTGTCTTGACCTGAGATTTAAAAGAGACAATTCAATTTTATTTGTTTAGTAACCCAAATTCACAACAACAGTCGTCCCGATGGGCTTCGAATCGGTAATTGAAAAAGTAAAAAATAAAATCAAAAGGATCATGAATACAAAGAGTTCAATAGGAAAATACTAAAATGAACTAACAAACTGACTAAGCTATACTGGCATCCCTGCCCTTAGACCCCCCTTCTCTGTGAGGAAAATCTCCTAAAATAACGGATTCCGGAAAAAAAACGAAGAAACCTCAGGGGTGCCCACATGAAGGAGGGATCCTCCCCCAGGACGGACAGGCGATTTACCAGAACTCTTAGAGAAGAATTAACTTATCTAAATTTACAACTACATATATAAAAGTCCAGCAGACGAGCTTCATCCAGGCGTGGTTGGGGGGACAGTCAGGGGCGCGAGTCGAGCCAGAGACAGGAACCACAGCCAGGAGCAGGAGCAGAGACGAGGTACTCTGTGTCATGATACTGTCTTGTCTTTCTTCTCGACGAAGAAAAACCAGCGCCGACAGGAGATGATGACGGACAAATGTGCCCCGAGGAAAGCGCCTCCTGTATATACTTCTCCATTGCAACCTTCTCGGGACCCGAGAGGTTAAACAATCTTCCCTTAGGGAGTGGTGCGCCCTCTAATAAAGTGATGGAGCAGTCGTAGGGGCGATGGGAAGGTAAGGAACCGGCTTTGATCTTACTAAAAACGGAGCGGAGATCATGGTAGCAGCTAGGAAGATTAGACAGGTCGATTTCCTCAGTACTTTCCACAGAGGTAGAACTAACAGATGGAATAGCGGATTGGAGACAATTAGCGAGACAGAAGTCGCTCCACCCAATAATGCGCCGGTGGACCCAATCAAATTGTGGGTTGTGACGACGGAGCCAGGAGAACCCCAAAATGACTGGATTCTGGGGGGTTTGCGTGACAAAAAACTGAGCATACTCGCGATAATTACCAGAGGATACTAACAGAACCGGCTTAGTGCGGTGCGTAATGACAGAAAGCTGTTGCCCACCTAAACCAGGAGCCTTGACAGGAGTAGGAAGGGCCTCAGTGGGCAGGGATACACGGATGACGATACTATGGTCGATAAGGTTATTTTCTGCTCCAGAGTCGATCAAGGCTTGGAGGTCCAGAGTCTCTGTAACATGGCTTAACTTGACAGGAATTAGGAGGAAATCTTTTGAAGATGACATTTCATCACCCGCCCGCGGCCTGGCTTTTAGCGGGGGGGTTTCAGTGTTTAAACGTAGTTGACACTGGTGTACCTGATGTCCTGGTGTACCTGATGTCCTGGCTTCCCACAGTAGTAACATGCCCCTTCGACCCGCCGTCTTTGCCATTCTTCTGCGGAGAACTTGGAATGCCCGATCTGCATGGGCTCTTCAGGTTGACTGCGGGAATTTACAGAGTGGGTTAAAGGGGGAAATTGTGGTATCGTACCTTGTGTAGGAGCCACTGGATTTTTGCGTGGTGTAGGAGGCCTGTTGTGCTGCCGCTCGCGTAGGCGGGTATCTGAGCGGAGAGCTGCCGTGACGAGCTACTCGAAGGAGTGAGTTTCAGGCTGTGAACACAGGTGATCTTTTATATTTTCATTCAGGGATTGATAGAAGACCCCTCTCAATTCAGGATAAGTCCAGCCTGCTTCTACCGCCAGGATTCTAAAATCAATCACATGATCACTCACAGATCGATAACGCTGCTTCAGAGCGAGGAGCTTACGTGCAGTCTCCTCTTGCCTCCTAGGTTGGTCAAACACCAACTTGAAATCTTTAATGAAATGTTCGTAAGTCAGGTGAGTGACGGGATTGACAGCCAAAAAGGCCTGGGCCCACTGCAAGGCTTTATTACGGAATGAATTGATGAAGTAGATGAAAGATGTAGATGAAGATGAAAGTAATTTTACTGAGGTCGGAATTGTAGTACCTTGGGGCTTGCTGGAATAGCAAGCAACATTGTAGCAAAAAGCCTCCACAAGCTTCGACGTTGCCCAAAAACGGTTAGGATGTAGGCGAAAGTTTTTGGGGGACGGGACGGGGGCGGAAGTTGTGGTCATACTGGAAGCAGGAAGAGAAGGTGCGGGAGTACCCATTTGGCTGGTTAAATCTATCAAAGTTTGTGTTAGTCCGTCCAAGCGACGAAAAAGTTCTTGTTGCGTGGAAGCAACTTGCGACAGAGCGTCGGCTTGGCGGCCCAGGGCGATGCCTTGCTGGTTTACCACGTAGCGTAGTCCATCTGGGTCAGCTGGGTCCGGGTATGGGCCAGTTTGTTCTGTCATGATACTGCAGGTGGGTCGAACCCAGATGCTGTAACCCAGAACGAAGACAGGTGAGTTTTGAAGTTAGATGGATTTATTGTTTTCTCCAGATGTGTTGTTGTCCAAGGCAGGAGGTGGCAGGACGAGACAGATGGCGTGGCTGGAGGGCTTAATGCGGCAGACATAGGCTGTGATTTCGTGCGGGCTTCTGAGCGACTGAGTGGATGATCAGCGCTGACTTCACTCGTGACTGGTTGATGATCCTGGGACAGGGAACAGAAGTTTAAAGCAAGAACGAGGCATAGGATAAAGTTACTGAGCATAACTTGGACCAGGGCTAGTCACCATAAGGGGTAACGAACTGGCAATGAACTGTGGTGAGGAGTCTCCTTTTAAGCAGTAGCAGCAGATGATGAGAGTGGAGTCAGCTGGTGGCAATCAGGCAGAGAAGCAGGCAGAGCTGGAGGGGGGAGGAGTCTGACAGGCACCATGACACTCGGTCAGGTACAGAGCAGAGACGAGCCAGAGTCGAGCCAGAGACAGGAACCACAGCCAGGTGTAGGAGCAGGAGCAAAGGCGAGGTACACGGTCAGGAACAGGAGCACGGATGAGCCAACTGGAATCTGGAAGCACTCCCACTCCCCAGGAGGAGAAAGAGGGACAATACATGAATCACACTGTACCAAACAGAGGCATGGAGAACTAAATGATGAATAATGATCAAGAATAGAGAAGAGGAAGGGTAGAAGTAGATCAGAATAGAAAGTAGTCCCTTTTCTGAGGCCAATAACAAGTCATTAGAGACTCTAACTAGTGCAGTTTCTGTACTGTGGGGGGGTCTAAACCCCGACTGAAAGTCTTCAAAGAGGCAGTTGTCCTGTAGGTGGCAGTAAAGCTGCTTAACTACAACTCTTTCTAGGATTTTAGAAATAAAGGGCAGGTTTGATATCGGTCTATAGTTGGCCAAGATGCTAGGATCCAAACTGGGCTTTTTCAGAAGAGGTTTAACAACTGCATATTTAAAAGACTGTGGCACGTAACCCATTTCCAGAGAGGCATTTATCATTGTTAATATGGGATCATTGATTAGGGGAAAAGTTTATTTAAAAAGTCTAGTGGGAATTGGGTCTAACAGACACGTTGAGGATTTGGAGGACATTATAACTGATGTTATTGATCCACAGCAGTCAAGCAGTCTAATGTTACAGAGGTTTCTGTGGATGCCTCCTCTTCTACCGTTGATTCAGAGATCTCCTCTAGTCTTCAAGTGGGTTTTGGAACGCTTACAGACTTTAGCTGGAGGACCTGAAGGATTTCAGCTGAGCTCTTTATGAGTTTATAAAGACAGGAAAAGCTCGGCCATCTCTCAGAGCAGAAGGGAGGAAGGAGTGCGGCCCTCCTAAAGGTGCTGCAGGTGTGAGCCAACACACAGCACGCTGCCATGCTAGAGAGGGTCTGCAGGCCTCACGCAGAAGCAACAGGGGGCCGGCGTTCAGCTGCAGAGGATGGGGGCCTCCCCCTCCCCTGCAGCTCTCTGAATGATGACAGATAAGCCGTCTTTGATGGTGGTGTCACAGCACGCCAGAGGGCTGCAGATCATACGTCCCATGTCTTCCTCCCCTTACCATCCCTGTGTTATCCAGCCCACACAGCCAGCAGTGGGCTTCAGAGAGCTGCAGTGTGTGGGGGCATTCTTGAACGTTCAGGTGGAGGTGATCTGCATCACTTCCTTCAGCACAAACACGGTTGCTACATGAACCTTCTGCTTTAATGACGTTCAAAAACTTTCCAGCATTTCATTTTTGTGCAGCTGCGGTTGTGAGATGATCTTTGCACATTTGTGG
This sequence comes from Oryzias sinensis, assembly GCA_037389245.1. Classification (NCBI taxonomy): domain Eukaryota; kingdom Metazoa; phylum Chordata; class Actinopteri; order Beloniformes; family Adrianichthyidae; genus Oryzias; species Oryzias sinensis. Next base: position 11,189,015 of record CM074501.1, on the reverse strand, counting down.
TTTCTTCAGACCATAAAAATGTTGCAATGTGTTGTTTGAAACTGTCCTGCCTCAACGTGCACGCGTACATTCACAGACAGTGTGGCGTTCGCTGTTTAGGTCAATATTTTAGGCTAAAGTTAATCCAAAGAGAGTTTGGGAGCGGCTGGGAGGGTGTGAAGCAATTAATGAAAACATCTGAAAGAAAACAAAGACCCCCACCTTAATTAAGAAGTCAGGGATCTGTGTTTGCTTGTGAGCCTTCTCTAGCATTTAAGCCGCTTCTCTACAGTCTACGCTGATGGCTCATTTTCACACGAGTGTGGAACATGCCGGCTCATTAGCCCTACACGCTGCCCTCTCCCACCTGGAGACCCTCTCCCACCTGGAGACCCTCTCCCACCTGGAGACCCTCTCCCACCTGGAGACCCTTTCCCACCTGGAGACCCTCTCCCACCTGGAGACCCTCTCCCACCCTAACCCTAACACGAACACCTATGTCAGGATGCTGTCTGTAGACTTCATGTCAGCCTTTAACACTGTGATCTGGGGCTGCCTGCCCAATACCACCAAACCTATAGACAAAACATAACGTCATAATTGGCAATGATACATACGTGCATTTAACTTCACTGCATTAAATACATTTTCCAAAACCTCTGACATGAGCGTATTCCTGATTTCATCCAGTTTGCATCCTTTTAACAGAAAGATAAAGAAATATTTATATATAGAAAAATGACACAGCCTGCAGCCTGCCAGGAGAATCTGAACAAAATGCCAGAATGTTGGCAAATCAAAACACTGGAGAACATTTTTCAGCAAAAAAAACTAAGAAATTAAGAACTCCACACATGCAGTGAACAGATGCATTAAACAGTTTACTTGGTAACAAATCGGATCCTTATAGTGAGGATGGTCTTTGGGGAGTACAGCTCGGCTGTCAACATCACCCTCCCACACAAGCTGGAGGACCTGGGACCTGCCTGTGGTTCAGCGGCTTCCTCTCTGGTCACAGACAGAGTCAGAGCCACACATCCACGGCTCCCCCTAGGGTTGTGTACTGAGTCCTCTGCTCTACTCCTCGTTCACTCTTGACTGCACTACTGTCCGTCACAGCGACACCATCGGAAAGTTGGCTGCTGACACCACAGAGTTGCGGCTCATCTCTGATGGCGACCAGTCTGCCTATAGAGATGAGGTGGAGCAACTGTTGACTTGACATTCATGGGTTTTCTAAAAAATATAGCGTTGGGGGGGGGGCAGAGTATCTCGGCTTACTTGTCCACAGCCTCTTACCACTGACCGTAGATCCCCATGTGATGCATGCCAACTCCGTCTGCTGACAGTTGAGTTGTGCTGGAGTTTAAATCTAAGAGCAATGGCTCTTCTAAATAACGTCTGATGCTGTGTTCGTGCTGAACGGGATTTCCACGCCAAATTTGCATCAGCTGCCTCTGTTTGGACAAACGGCGAATTCGCTGCTCCATGCCTGTCCAAACATTTGTCCTTTAGCTTGAAACCCCAGACGCATGTGGGAGGAGCCACCACCAAATGTTGAGTGCTATGTGGAGCAGTGTCTGTGTTTATGTCAGTTACAATGCATGGAAGACATGTTGACCGATCAGGTTCTCTTCTTTTCTACAAGAGCATCAGTGATCCCATCTCCATGGGTTCATGAGATCCTTCACAGACTCTCCAAGTACAAGGGGCTTCACCATCTACTGCAGGAGGATGTCATGTTGAAGCTGTGTTTGGCGTGATCGCTGCTTTAGTCAGATCCACCCGTATGTTGGGTTGACCCACATGTGCTGTGGGGGTTTTTGGGTTGTCCGGGTCTGTGGGGGGTCAGAGAGAACAGTGGCCGCAGCTCAAGGGCAACACAGGTGTGTCCCTGAGGGTCATGCGGCCGCCTCAAGGGATGTCGTGAAAACAGAATGTACCATCCTCGTGGGTGTGGTAAGTGTATTGTAAAGTATCCCACTTATGACGGATGGGGGATGTGTTTAGTCCTGGCTCCTTACTGACCAAATGCTGCACGCAATGGGGTGTGCATGTGGTGTGTAAGTGCCCCTAGGACGCCTGTAGGATTGTTCACACTCTCCACTCTCATTGTCAAATATCCTCATTTCTAACAGTCAGGCTCCACGTAAGAAGCAGGCCCGTCTCATGTGTACAGCACTACCAGGCTCCTCGCTCCGTTGGCTGGATTTGTAAAAGGTAAATGGCGTACGGCGCTTTTTTACCTTCCTCGAAGGCCCAAAGCGCTTTACAGTCACTGTGATGGTGGCCCCTGCTGCCAAACACTGGCACCAACCCTCCTCCAGAGGCAAGGCAGGGTTTAGTGTCTTGCCCAGGGACACTTTAACATATGGACAGGCAAGGCGGGAATCTGCAATCTTCTGATCAGAGGCCAACAATCCTGTTTTATTACATGTGGGGTCTTGTTCAATGGACCCTTCTCTTTATGACTCTTTACTTTTTGGCATTTGAAGGTAATGACATAGATAATCGGATGAAGTGTCAAACTGTTGTTGAATCTGAAATGTGTCCCTCAAACAGGAGATTGTGGTTTGATCCTGGAGAAACCTTCACACACAAAGGACCTGCTGTGGATCCAAGTCCATCATATTCAAAAGTGATACATTCTTACATCTCACCATTAATATTTTATAACCCCCCCCCCTTGGTAATTGTAACCCCAATTACCATTTCACACATCAGAAGTCTTGACCAGTCACCATATTTGCACAAAGAAAGTCTCCGCCCCTCCTGTAGCTCCTGTTTCTTTGGTGTTCCTCACAAAACGTTTCATGTGCTTTGAGCACATGGAGCACCCCCCTGGTCCAATCCAGCACATCACCTAAATGCTCCACTAGAAAACAGCATTTAAGCTCCTCCCACAGGTCTTCAAGGCCGTCTGCAGGACCTGGCCCACAAATCCCTCTGTTCTGATTCTCATCTCCACTCACTTTTGTTTTCTCTCATTGTTCTCCTTCATCCATCTTGGTGTTTAGAGAACAGGGGGGTGGGGGTACACTGATTTTCAAAACTCAAGAGAAATGTTGATGCCAAGGAAGGTCATGGGAAAAAGCTGTCTCCTTTTTAACCCCCACCATCGGCCCAAACCCTCAAACTTCATGGCTCTGCATGTAATACTCCATGATTATGGGCTTGCTCAACTAAGGAATGTTGTAGTGTACCGCATGCCCCCCGCCCCTCCTTTGCAGCACTTGCATGGAGTTGTGTTATTTTATTTTACTGCCAGAGTTGGAGTTTTGTGAGGATGGGGACCTGGCAGACCCACAGCTCCTGAGGTCCAGTGCCTGACTGGGGGAGCCATGGAAGTGAAACCTTCTTCTGATTTTCCTGGAGCCTCTGGGTTTGCTCATGGGTCTGTCGTGAGGGGTAGGTGGGTGTCAGAATGAGGACGTAACCACTACCCTTTTGGGGTCAATTGTGTCTGATGTTTGGGCGTCGCTGGGGGTCTGATGCTCCTGCAGAGGATAATGTTCCGCTGGTTGATCCCAGAACCATTGGTACCTGGACCAACAGCTCACCTGAATGAGCTCTTGGGATGGGAGGGCGGAGCCTGAACACGGCGTTGCCCGTGAGGGTTCTGCCTAATTCAGATGAAAGCGACCAGCATGCACTGCATTCAGCCCGTTTGGTAACCAGAACCAGAGGGGAAAAATGTGAGAAAACAGTTAAAGGGAAATGGGTGGAGTGAGTATCTGAAGGATTGGTGCTGGGGGGCGGTTGGGGGGCGGTGAGCCACCCGGGGCTGCAGCACGTCCTCTCAGGGTTTTCTCACACTGCCGGTAGGTAAAACAAGCTTTAACTTTTCCACAGAGCTCTCTTTTATCAGACTGCTTCACAGACTCATGGCATGCAGAGCTGTCTTTTTCCTCTCACTCCCACATCCTCTGCGGTAACAAGGTCGTTCCAAGTCAGCGTTGAGGCGCGCACCCACATGCACACTCACACACACACTGCATTTCTCAGACTGCCGCCTCCATAGTAACCCCTGTGTTTACACTCTGCCCCCCCTCCACCTCTGCCGTCACGTCATACTAGCCTGCGGTTTGATCATAAGTAAACGTTTGAAAAGAAAATTAGAACAATGATGGGCTCAGGCGGGGATCTTCCAGACCATTAGGCATATCCTGTTTCAGCTGATGTGTGTGGGTTGAAGTGTGGGATGAAGCCTGAGCAGAAAATCAAAGCAGCCTCCTTTGCTCTCCAGAGAAAGGAACTGGAAAAAGACAACTGATACCAAGAAAAAGCTGAGCAGATCTGCATGCATCACAATGCTCTACTTGTCTGCGATTAAGATCACGACTCCAGAGGCGTTGCTGGATGGCGGGTGCGTCTGGGAACAAACGGAGGTAGATCCCGAACGAGGATATTGCAGGAGCAACTTCCTCTTTTGTCTGAGCAGCACGATTTGGGCAGCACGCCGGTACGGATCAGAGTAAACCAATCGGAACTGTGGCGAGGTCGCCGCGTCGCGTCAAACAATCAGGGACTCAACTTTAGGCATGTGACGTTTTCAGTGACAGCAGGTAAAAAAAACACGTCCAATATGGTGGATCGATCCGATGGTTCTCTTCTTAACCCGCTGCTTCCCTTTTGGTGCAGCGGGGTTTCCGGAGACCGTCCCATCTATGGTTGGAGAAGGTGGCTACGTCCTGGATCCCGATCACCATGCCGGCTCCCAGGAGGCGACCTGTCGTTCACATTTGGTCGACCACATTTTTCACGAAATGTCATACGCATGCCACCAGTTTAAGTCTAGACCAACCTCTGGAGGTTTGTAGAAACTTTGACAGCGGTAAGAGGTCTCCATCTTGAATTTAGAAAAAAAAAAGAAGCACTTTTAGTACCAGATACAAACGAAAACTCGTCCTAGGGATTTTCATCTATAATTTCTGAACTTCTCTGCCATCTCTAGGAAGCAGTTTAGAAAAAAATGTTGCAATTAGAATAATGTTAAGACTTAATGAATGTATCCATGGCTGAAACTGAACAAATGTATATTACATTGAATACGGACATATAAGGAATGTGGGCGTGGTTAGCAAAAAACCTCAGTTGCTAAGGAAATCCAAAGGTTTACTTTTTCCAATTCTTTTGAAACGTATGTTAATCTGTTTGCGATCCCCAGTTGAACAAAACACAAAATGGTTGCTATGGAGATAAACCCAACAGAAAAGCCGCCATTTTGAAAAAGTGGATTGCAGGCCATACAACGCAGACTCACGGCTTTAATTACCTTTATTATTCACATATCACGTACATTTGACATTGCTATTTAACATTTGTATTTACATTCATATTTAACATTTATCATTAATATGTAGATCTATATTTAGCATTAAAGGTACATACTCTCAAGTCACAGATGAAGCTCTAATTGTTACAAATACTGACATATTGGGATATAAATTCAGCACAGATGAAAAGAAATGTCTAAATGTGGGGAAATTGTCACATAATTATTTTTAGGAGAGGATGTCTTACATTTGGTGCCTCATATACTGACTCGCTGGGTGGTCTGTGATTTTAGAATTTACAGTGGTCCACCTGCGTGCCTCATTTCTCACCTGCAGACAGTCTGCATCCACCTGTCAAGGCAGTTGTGACTAAGACTTAGGCAGGGTGCAAGGGACAAACTACAATAGAATACAATAATAACAAAATGAGTTGGTCAGGAGGGCCAGCTCTGTCCTGGGCTGCCATCTGGACTCTGTGGAGGAGGTGGACTGATGAGCTCCTTCAGACACCCCCAGAGCAGGAACGAGTGTTGGTGCAGATCATTCAGACTTCACAACTCCTCTGTCTACCGAGGTCATCCAAAGTACTCATTTATCTGTTTTTCTACGTTCGTGTTGGCCTAATGTGGTGATCAGTGATCTGTTACTTTGACTTGCTGTGACTGGTGAATTTCTCCTCTGTGAGATCAGTAAAGTTCAATTCTGTCCTGATTCTGTCCTCCACCTTCATTTCCACCCTCCTTTTTCCTTCACTAACTTTCACTCACCTGTGCTGGGTAATAACTCGTTTTCTTCCAGCCGTGTTCAACGGTATTTAAGTGGCTCAGTTTCAATTCTTACAGTGGTGGACAAAATAGTTGGTACCCCTCAATTAAAGAAAGAAATTCCACAATGCTCACTGAAATGACTTGAAACGTTTAAAAGTAACAAGAAATTATAATTTATTGAAAATTAAATAATCCAAATCAGCCATTACTTTTGAGTTGTTGATTAACAGAATTATTTAAAAAAACCAAACTAATGAAATAGGGCTGGACTAAAATGATGGTGCCTCCATAAAGACAGAGAACTAATTTTCCAGGGGGTCATGATGAACTCAGGTATGTCCTTTAATTAACATCACAGCTGTTTTCAAACCCAGAATCAGTCAGTCTGCCTATTTAAAGGGAGACAAATATTCACGTTGCTGTTTGGTGAAAAGGTGTGAACCACACTGAACATGGACAACAGGAAGCCAAGGAGACAATTGTCCCAGGACATTAGAAACAAAATGATAGACAAACATGGTAAAGGTAAAGGCTATAAAACCATCTCTAAGCAGCTTGAAGTTCCTGTGACCACAGTGGAACATATTATTCAGAAGTTTAAGACCCACAGGACAGTAGCCAGCCTCCCTGGACGAAGAGGAAGAGGAACATTGATGACAAACTGAGGAGACGGATAGTTGAACTGTATCCAAAGAGCCCAGAACAACCTCCAAAGACATTAAAGGTGAACTCCTAGATCAAGGTACATCAGTGTCAGATCGCACCATTCGTGGCTGTTTGAGCCAGAGTGGACTTCATGGGAGACGACCAAGGAGGACACCACTGTTGAAAGGAAATCATCAAAAAGCCAGACTGGAATTTGCAAAAATGCATGTTGACAAGCTACAAAGCTTCTGGGAAAATTTCATTTGGACAGATGAGACCAAACTGGAGCTTTTTGGTAAGGCACATCAGCTCTATGTTGGTAGACTCAGAAATGAAGCATCCAACCAAAAGAAGACTGTCCCTACTGTGAAACATGGAGGAGGCTCAGTTCTGGTTTGGGGCTGTCTTGAAGTTGTGAAGGTCAAATGAAATCTCCAGATTATCAAGGCATTCTGGGTAGAAATGTGCTGCTTAGTGTCAGAAAGCTTGGTCTCAGTCTCAGGTCATGGGTCTTCCAACAGGACAATGATCCAAAACACACAGCCAGAAACCCCAAGAATGGCTCAGAGAAAAGTGTTGGACTATTCTGAAGTGGATTCTATGAGTCCAGATCTGAATCCTATTGAACATCAGTGGAAGGAGCTGAAACATGCCATTTGGAGAAGACACCATCAAACCTGAGACAACTGGAGCAGTTTGCTGATGAGGAGGGGGCCAAAATACCTGTGGACAGGTGCAGAAGGCTCATTGACAAATACAGAAACTGTTTCATTGCAGTGATTGCCTCAAAAGGTTGTGCAACAAAATATGAAGTTATGGGTCCCATCATTTTTGTTCAGCCCTATTTTATTAGTTTGTTTTTTAAATACTTCTGTTAATCAACAACTCAAAAGTAATGGCTGATTTTGATTTTTTCATTTTTCAATAAATTTTAATGGATTGTTACTTTTGAACGTTTCAAGTCATTTCAGTGAGCATTGTGGACTTTCTTCTTTAACTGAGGGGTACCAACTATTTTGTCCACCACTGTATGTCAGACGATACTGTGATTTGTAGAGAGAGCAGAGAACAGGTGGAGGAGAAGCTAGAGAGGTGGAGGTTTGTCCAGGAAAGGAGAGGAATGAAGGTTAGTGGCAGGAAGACGGAGAGCATGTGTGAATGAGAGGAACCCAAGAGTGAGGTTACAGGAAGAAGAGATGAAGAAGGAGGAGGATCTGAAGGATCTAGGGTCAGCAGTCCAGAGGAACGGAGAGAGTGGAAAAGAAGTGAAGAAGAGAGCAGGCAGGTTGGAATGGGTGGAGAAAAGTGTCAGAAAAGAGTTTGAGCTGGAATGAAAGGAAAGGTGGAGAAAAGTGTGGAGAGAGCAGCCATGTTGTTTCCTAGAGACACTGAGGAAGACAGGAAGCAGAGATGAAGATGCTGAGGTTCTCTCTGGGAGGAACCAGGATGGATCAGGAATGAGGACAGAGGGACAGAACATGGTAGAGGTTCTGGAGATAAAGCCAGACTGAGATGGTCGAGACTGAAAGATGCTGAGTCTAGAGCATCCAGAGGTCTAGAAGAAGACCAGAGAGGAGGATTCTGGATGCAGAGAAGGAAGACATGAAGGTAGCTGCTGGTAGAGGATGAGGAAGACATGAAGGTAGCTGCTGGTAGATGATGATGAAGACATGAAGGTAGCTGCTGGTAGAGGATGATGAAGACATGAAGGTAGCTGCTGGTAGAGGATGATGAAGACATGAAGGTAGCTGCTAGTAGAGGATGAAGACACGAAGGTAGCTGCTAGTAGAGGATGTAGAAGACAGACGGAGGAAGCTGATTGGCTATGGAGACCCTGAAGGGAAAACCCAAAGGAAGAGAAGATGTTTCACCTTTGCACTGTCAGTTCGTCTAGTCGTTTCACGTTCCAGCAATTCCTAATTCATCTCTTTCAGCTTTTCACGTTTTTGACACTTTTTCTGCCTGTCCCTTTGGAGGTTTCCTGCTCGGTTCTCCTCCACTGCCTCTGCCTGGGAGATCGAGGAGTGTTTGAAATCCTCCTCTTTACTCTGCTTCACGCCGTTCATTGCTGGTCAGGGGAATTCCAGCCCAACCCCTTTGGTCTTGAGGAATCCCATCCTGATGCAGAGGCGTCACCTGCTCTGTGCTGCACCTCACCAGATTACTGTGTTAGGAAATCCTCGGCACTCATCTGTGGATCTGGTGGTAAATCAAGATCTTCTAAACACTAAAATTCTGTCTCTACTTGTCGTCCTCCTGAACTCCTACATTCAATTCAGAAACAAGTCCTATTCCAGGTGCAGTTCAATTCATGACTTGTATCTTCGGCTGTATTCAGACCGGAGAAGTCTGTTGGTCCAGACCGAGTCCGATGAATTTGGTCTAGATCAAGTCCTGAACTGCCGTCTATCAGACATTTTGTTACGAACCAAAGCTTGTAAACAAAACCATGTGACCAAAGATCTCTTCCGTCATTGGCCAGGAATTACGAGGGCGGGCGAAAGCAACTAGAGAAAGAATAATGGAAGTCCTGATACTTCATTTGATTCATACTAAACTTGATTCCAACTGTGTGTTTCACCGACCAATGTTGAATGTCTGTCCCAAAGGTTTAACAATTTTGACTTCGGTCCGGAGGAGGCGTGCTGCACGGCGGTTACTGAGCGCTGATGAGCGTTTATGACGTATAGATTGTGGGGGAAACAGTAAGAGATGTGAGTCACGTAAAAATGGTTTTGATGATCAACTGACCACATTTCAATGAGTTGCCTTGTCTCATTACTGTGGTTTAAGAGAATTCTGAGATGATAAGGTTGAAACTGTGGTTGACCTAAAGCGGACCCAATGTGTCCAGCCTGAGTACACCCTTCCTGTTTGACCACAGTTATACGCATGGCACGTATAGTTTGAAGACTTGCTTAGACTTTGGTCTTACCATATAGGATAACAATAAAATAATTAATAAAAAGCAATAATAAAACAAACAAGCAAAGGCATTCATTGCTGCTTGCCATGTAATGACACCTATAGCCTTTTCATTTTCCTATTTTGAACCAAATCTCAGCTCTTTCTTTAACAAAGACAAGCGGCTCTAAGGACATTATGGGCAAATGAAGAGGACCAAGCAGAAGACAAGCACCAGTGAGAGACTAGATGGAGACATCTTTAAATTGTTAGTCTAGGATGCTCAGCCTCCTCTTCCTCCCTGTGGTCACATCAAAGATCAGGGCTCAGCCCAAAAACCCAAAGCAAACAGTCATCTGTGAGGAGGGAGTGGAGGAAGAGCTCTGAGGTCATTCCTGTCACTCAAAGCCCAGGCGACGCACACACCTGAGTCAACATCAGGGTGGGCGTGAACAGACTCGAGAGGAGCACAGACACAACAGAGGATGAGGCAACCATGAGCTCCACTGTTGTTTCTGCCTCCTCTGGGTGGGACCAGGGTGGGCAGTGTGCTACAACAGAGGGACGCTTGTTGTTTTTGTGAGTCACACAGATCCTCACGTTCACAAATATGTAGTGTTTTTCACCATGCTGCCAGGTCCACACTGCAGCTGATGGTTTCCATCTCCAAAGAAGCAAAACAGTTTGGAAAACACCAGGAGACCTGCTGAGCTGGAATACTCCTGAAGTCTCCTTTCAGCATGACTCAGCTGTTCCCTGTGATTTAGCTTGGATTTCAGCTCCCCCTCCTCTTTCCTGAGTGTTTCCATCTCCCAGCTCCCACGCTGATAAGTTTCATTGTGCCAGCGTCTGTGCTGCCCTGGGACTTCAGTCATTGTCCGGCTTTCACGCACACACGCCGCACTTCTGGGTGGTGTGTGGTCTCTCACAGAAACAAGCAGACAATAGGTTTGAAATGTCAGAGCGGTTGATCGTGTTGATCAAGACGAGGATTTTGGAGACTCCGTGGGATGTCTGCTGTCGCCGTAGTTACCCTCATAACGAGTGACAGCTGCAGCACCAGCTGAACAGGGAGGAGCAGACTGCAGCTCACCTGTGGCTGCACACCTGAAGATGGAGAAGCAGACATGCTAGAAGAGCACGCCCTTCACATGTGCACGGCAGCTCCTTACACACGCCTCTGAATATGACATGCAAATGTCCGGCTCTGTTAACATCAACTCTACCAGGTTGTTTTAGCCTGACTAGTAAGGCCAAAAGTAGTTGACTAATAATGTTTAAACATGTGCACTAGTAAGCACTAGTTAAGTGGTGACAATCTAAAAAAACTAGTTACATGCCATTTCCCTACATGTTCACTAGTAAGGCTCCTGTAGAGCTAACTAGTAAACTAATGTGTCCAAAGTCTCGTATTCGTTTACTAGTGGGATGCAAAAGGTTAACTAGTTGACTAGTGAGATGTATGTAAGTCTTACTAGTTAACTGGTGAGAGAGAAAAATTACAGTGAGCAAATTATTTTCTTACTAGTTCATTAGTGCATCCTTATAAAAGTCACTAGTGAACTAGTGAAGACCTTTCTGTCAGCTGGTTAACTAGTGTTACAGTATGCTAATGTGGAGGTGTGATGTAATCCAGAAAAGCCCTCCTATTGGCTCCAGGATTAACACTTTCTGTCCCAGCGTTTCCTCACTGTTCGTAATAACTGCCCGCTGGTCTTTTGTAATTATTCTTTTAGAAAAAAGAGAAAAACATGTGAACGTTGCATCATCATAACAATAACCTGAACAGAATCTCCAACAGAGTCTTTAGAGGAGGAGGAGGAATCCCTTAAAAAGTCTTGGATCTTGAATCACTCCCAAAATGGAATCAATTTTTGCAGTAGTTTCCTGCACCCATTTCTAACATTTTCTAAAAACATTTGTCCATAAGTCCTAGAGATGAATTCCAGACAGACACACTCAGGTGAAAATGAAATATCCCCGGCTGTTTTCTGGAGTACATGTGTCTGTTATGGATCATCTAGTGACCACTTTAGGTATTACAGCTGTGCATTCCTCAGTAAGTTCTGGAAATCTCACGGTGTCATTGCTAACAGATGTAACCAAAAAAGAAAAGAGGCTCTTTATGTATCATGTAAACTAATCACACCTGCAGTTTTATTACAAACCACTGTTCACCTGTCATGAGTATTTGCACGTCACAGACTTCATCATACACCTTGTTTCTTTCTGACATTTTGTCCTTATGTCTGTTGCTTCACTCTCTTAAAATAAAACTTCAATTATAATAAAAGCAAATACAATCTCTGTCTCAATTTCAGTTTATTTGGAGTTTTTAAATTGGTTTTGCTGCTGGCCTCTAGAAGCTGAAAACGGCCTGCTCTACTTTTTTTGTGTGACCGTTTTCTCGTCATGACGAGATAATTTATGTCGTTATCATGACATATTGTGGGCGTACTCAACCCAGGGTAGCAGGGAACTCCAGGAGGACTGGCGGCATGAGCAGACGCATCGAAGAGCAGCCTCCAGCTCTTGATTAGTCTGCTCAGTCAGCTCAGGGCTTGTTCCTGAGCTGCCAGGATGAGTGCTTCAGTGCTGTCCTGTAGGCCAGCCCTTTCTAGCCATTGGTAGGACTTCTTGATATCAGCCACTTCAGTTATGGTCCGGTGGTCCATCCCATGCAGGGGTTTGTCCTCCCATGAGGATCTGTCCTCCAGCACTGTATCCTCTGCTCTCCATTGCCTGAGACATTCACTGAGCACACTGTCAGTTGGGGCCTTGAGCTTGATGTACTCATGCATCTTGGATGTTTCATCCTGGATAGTGGCTTCTACGCTCACTAGTCCTCGGCCTCCTTCATTGCAGCTAGCATACAGTCTTTATTAGATCTTCTTGCAAAGTAAATGCTGAATATTTAACTACAATGTCTTCTTTTTCAAATCAGTAAAGTAATATTGTCACAGTATAACACATTTTTTGTTTGTATTCCTTTTTAACTGAATAATAATCTGTCTTTACTTTTGTTCCATTCAGGTGGACTCAGATGCTACGAAGCGACTTGCTGATGAGAAACTTTCTATCCTTTCCCGTTATGGAGACTGCAGTTTTTAGGTTGGATGAACCCCCGAAATCATACATTTAAACAAGTGAGAAGACCTACGGCAGGCGGGACAAGAGAAATGACAGTAAACAAAAACGACGTGGTTTGCGCCTTGTTGGAAAAGAAAAAAAAGCTTTTTTCCCCAAATGGAAAATCAAGAAAAGGCTGTGTTGAGGGTTTGACTTCACGTTGGGTCTCACGGGTTGGGAAGACCAGCTATCAGATGACATTATAGATGGAACTTTGTATGAAGAGAAAAACCACAAGCAGATGAGAATTGATCTTTGTTCACCGAAAAAAGACGGTTGTGAATTGGATCCCAGTGATGTCCCAGAGGAACTTTCCGTGAACTTTAGGACATCCTGAAAGAGCTGCAGTGAAAGGTACAATCCCAGCGGTGTCACCTTCCACGCAATAGACCACCTTCTTCTAATTATTTGCCGACATTTGCACAATCGAAATACGCTTTCTTCCCATTTCTGGATGTGTGTCAGTCAGATGAATTATAGAAGGTGAGAAAAGTTAAGCTTTTGGAAAATCTAAATGTGACTGAAGACCTGACCAAACACTTTGATTTACACCTTTGGAAAACGATGTGGTCAGGATGGGCTGTTGGAACCCGCGCATATGGATCAGCATGTTCACACAGACAAACATGAACAACAGACAGAGATGGAATCAAACATGTCATTGCTTTAGGAAACCTGAGCCAGAATTCAACCAACACTACTGAGATTCTTTGTGAATGCAGAAAGACAAGTAATTGTAATCTGTCAATCAACCTGCTGAATGGACGTGACTGAAGCTTTTGCTGACAGTAACATAGCAAACGTTTCTTTCAGGCGTGCGCCTCATGAGGGAGAAATTGAAGCTGGTGTTGGGATGGGCTTCCCAAAGACATTTTGTTTTAAATTATTTCATTTGACAAAACATGTGGAATACCTATAAGATTCTAATCACTTTCTGAAAAGAGGCTTCAGTCACTTTCGTGCTTTGGCTTTTGGTTGGCATCATTTCAAATATTCATGTGTCCACTTGCCCCGTCCCTCTCTCTCCGTGAAACTTTGGTTTGAGCTAACTCCCATGACAGTCTGACTGAAGCATTTCTTTAACTGTGTCCAACTACTGGGGAGGGGCGTTTTTGAAGAAAACAATCAACAACCTTGAGAGTGAACCAGGATGAACTCCTCGAAAAGTCCTAAAGTTACAACTGCTGTGTTCTTCAACGACAAGACTGTCAAAAAATGTGTAAGACATTTCAAACAAAGCGGTTCAAAGTAACCAGGATCAAGTGCTGGCAGCCAATTCTTCAATCCGTTGGTGAATCAATTGGCTGTGAAGGACTGAACAAGATCTTAGAGTCAGAGACCAACAGCAAGAAGCATCACCAAATCCATCAGGTTCCTGAGCATCCTTGATAATTGATACACACACACAAGACCTGCCAAGCTTGTTAAATAATTACAACTGCAGCTACACATAAAATATAAAATAATATGTAATCAACTGAAAAAATAATTTAAGAAATTAAAAACTTTTATGTTCTCCTGGACCACATGAAGGGTCATGTCAGGCCACATTTGGCCCCAGCCTTGAGTTTGGCGTGCTGTAGAGTAGCGTCTGTCCACTTGTGTTCCAAGTTTCTGTTGTTCTGGTTACCAACTTGTGTGTTTTTATATAACATTATAGAATATTTGGTCATTCTGTAACTGGATGTTCTTTTTCAGGTGTGCATTATCAGTTTTAAACCCACAGCCTGCAGCCAATAAGGTGAGTATTGCAGACCATGGTATCCATCCATCCATTTTTTCTTAACCCGTTTGATCCTTTTTGGGATCATGCAGCTCTGCTAACCTAACTACTGTTGGGTGATGGTGGGGGTACACCCTGGATGGGTCTCCAGCCTGTTGCAGGCCCACACAGAGACGCATCCATACACACTCTCACCTGGGGATAACCATGAAGCATGTTTTTGGACTGTAGGAGGAAGCTGGAGAAAACCTCGCATGCATGGGAAGAACATGCAAACTCCACACAGAAAGGTCTTGGCTGGGATTTTTCACAGCCTTCTGGCTGTGAGGTGAGAGAAGAGCATGCCCTGCAGCATCGTGCAGCCTCCCAAAAACCTAGAAATTACAATCATGTGATGTGAAAACGTTTTTTGTAACCCTTTTTCTATCCTAGGCACTTTAGCATTGGGAGGTGGGTCATCTAGACCCACTAGTGCTCTGAACCTTTTTTCTTCAATGATTTGTGATCTTCACTGGTGTCCATGGATTACATGAAATCTTTCCACCTTTATCCACCTTTGTCATGATGAGAGGAGCACCTCAATGGAAGGGGGGGGGGTCATAGGATAGAACAAGGCTTAATCACTTTTTTTTGGATTTGGATGAGATCACAAACTCACAATACTTTGTTTCTGTTCAAAGTCAGATTGATGACACACACAGATACACAAAACAAAGTGTGTTATCAAGGGCTGCTAAATACACATCATCATCATCATCATCATCATGTAAAGGGACCCCTCAAGTGTGGGCTGAACCTTTTGGCACAAAACGTCTCTGACATCAATTAGCCTGGAGCCTCCTGCTGCTGTCATTATTCTGACACCCTCATTTTTCTGTTGCCCACCCAACAGCAACAACTAGATCAATTGTTGGGAGAGTTGACTGAAGGCGAAGAGGGGAGTGGGGGGGTGAGTCAGTGTCTTGGAATCCATGATGTACTGGACTGGGCTTTGTGTTGGGATAGGGAAGCAGGCCACCGGCCAGTCCTGCTGCCGTCTGACAGGGATCGGAGTCCATGTGGTGGACCCGGGTCTGCATGCAGACTGCTGAGACTCAGATGAAAAGAAACCTTACAGTCAGCTTCTCCAGCTGAAAGAGAGCGGTCATACATTTAAGCCTTGACACGGACCGCCCTCTCTCTCTGTCTGTGTGCACTGTCAGCACTTCCCTGAATTTGGAAGCAAAACAAAGCAAGTATTTTACTAACAGAAATGAAAAACTGTTGATAAGTTGATAAAGTACTTGGTGTCAGATTGGAGAACCAAAGAAACAAATGTGGTGGAACTTACAAACAGGATGTTGTAACTGATCAGTTTGCATATGTTCCCAGACACTGTTGTCTATTCTCAGAAATGCTAATGTTGCAGATATGTTAACATCTAGCTACCTTTCCAAGGACGGGGTATATTTAGGATGGGCTCTATGTGAAGAGCCATTCGCTTTGTACTGGCATCTTTAATTATTTCTACTGCAGATAGTTGATATTGTGTTAGCTCCAGTTATAACAGATGGTCTGAAACACAATCGTGGAGCATCATAAGGTTTCCAGAAACCTCTAGCCTAAACATCATTTATCCACGACGTATCAGGAATATTCTACACATGTGGTCAATGTGATATGAGGCAAAGCACAACTTTTTCTTTAAAACCCAACTGAAAAGTTTCGAAAATGTCACAGACACTAGCTAAAAAGCACCAGAGATTCATGGCCTTGCATTGGGAAGCTTTTAGTCACTTCAGACTGGTCAAGGACATTTGTCTCAGCTTAAAGATAAAGAGGGTCCTGAAGTTGCTGCCAAATTAAACACAGCAATGCCCACTAGTGTTCTGTCAGTGAAGTGGGAAAAGCACCACTTCACAAATCTAAACACTTCATTCATTTATGTAAATGGAAAAACACATGCCCCTTTGTTTTGGATCTTTTTGATTTATTTATCTGATTATTTGAAGTGTCTTAAATGCATTTCAAACAAAAAGAAGAAAACTACAGTAATGTATCTAAATTGATCAAAACTATTGTTTAAATTGTTGCCTTGCCATCTTGCCTTGTCCCTTGTCTATTTTTATTTTGGTGTATTTTTTTGTATGCACATTTCAAAGGTTTGCTCACCTTAACTTGGTTTGTATATAAAATGAATAAATCTGGCCTAATAGTATGTATTGAGGTAGCTAATGAGATGCCAGTATTTTTTAAATCATAAAAATAACCAAGTTATTTCTTTCATTAATAATAATACAAAGAATATTGATGATGATGATGATGATGATGATGATGATGATGATGATGATAACAATTTATGTTATGTATATAATAAAAATAATAATAATAATGATAATAATTTTGATTATACTCGTACTAATAATAATAGTAAAAATTATAATAATAATAATAATATTGGTGATAAAAAATAATAATACTAAAATAATAATATTATGATGATAATATTATTAATAATAACGATGATAATATTGATTATAATACTAATAATGCTAATAATACTAGTTTAGTAAGCGTTGAATGCCTTCCAGCTCGTCGATCTCTGAACAGTTTAGTGACGCACCACAGCGGATCTGGTTTGATTGCTTTTCCTGGCGGAGCGGCGCCATCGATGAATCTGTGTTCGACCGCTGATGTCTGCGTCTTGTTTTCATGAAGACGCTTTGCCTTCGTGACTGAGAATTCGGTTCAGACTCGAGGTTCGGCTCGGAAACCGGCTTCGGACGCGTTGTGTCCGCGGCGCGTGCCGTGAGATGTGACTTAACGTGTCCCGGTCCCGCGTGTCTGGCAGCTGCGTTCTGGCTGGCACGCGCTGCCATTTTGTGTTCGGAAACATCATGACAGAGGGAACCATCATCGCGGGTTCTGCCGGATTGCGCCTCTGACAGGTGAGGGGGTTCTGCCGGGGCGTGCGGGCTTCACGTACACAGCATCTCGGAACCACCCTGATCCACATCAGCTCAACGGCTAGACGCTGATTGGCAGCAGAGACGAGGCTGAGCGGCCTCCTCTCTGCGGGTCACAGTGTGACGGTGTCGGTAGGTCATAGCTGGATGACGTCATCAGGTCGGTGCAGTGGTCCTCGTTAGCAGGTGTGGTCAGGTAGCTGGTCACAAAATGCTGAGACAGCCGATATTCATTTTTCTTGAAACCCTGAGGCTGTACCGGTTTGGACTCGGAGTGTGGACCACAACCCCTTTACCCAACATGTTCAGCTATGAATGATGCTCACCTAATTCCCCCAAAACGTCACTCAGTTGAAGGATCTCAGGAAAAGCTGTGGACCGTTTTTTGGGTCTCAAACTTTTTAAAGTCATCTATTTTCAGGGTCTTGTCATCTTCTACTCAAATTTAAAGACCCTCTCCAATTACAAACTGTTTTCTGTTGGTGTTTTTGACATGTACTTGTGGAATTTTTCTCAATTGGAAATGTCTCAAGACAATTTCACTTCTAAGTATTCCTTTATGCAAATTGTGGTGAATCAGGAGCAGACGAAAAAATGCTGTTTGAAAAGAAACTGTATCCGTTTCCTAGAAAATCCTCTGGGAAGGCCGCCGGCTCCCGGCTCCACTCCATTCTGATGGATCCACTGACAGACATATGGATCCATGAATGTCTTTAATTCTGCTCAGTCCGGTGTATCTGTGAGGTCCTTTGCCAGTTCATCATTGAAGCTATTGCAGGACTATCTGACATCATCACAATAGATAAAGCAGCTCAGCTCAGATTATGACAAAAGAGGAAAACAGTCTTAGCTACGAAAGTTTTGGACGGAAGTTTAGAAGGACACGTCCAGAGACCCAGACTCGGTGAGGACCAGCGTCTGCTGGGGCTGCATGGAGGATGGAGACACTAAAAGCTCCTCCAGCCTTTTCCTGCTGGGAACACCGACGGTTTGGTGATGAGGTTGCACGTTGGTGTGTCTTTTGCTTGTCGTCTGAAGAACGGTTCTGGCTGGAGTCCTGAATGCTCGGAACACCTGCTTTCAGAGCAGAGAGCTGCTGTTTGATCTGGCATGGAGCTGGAGGTTTTCAGACCGCCTTCGTCTCCCCAGCTTGCTGTTTATCTCCGTTTCCAGCCACCCACACTCAGGTTTGAGCCTTCATCTTCCGCCACACAAACAGGAGTTTAGCCGACTCAGTTTGGGCTGCTCTCTGTTGGTGCCCTGAGAGCTGAACCCTCTCAGATCTTTTTGATGTGCTTGTTAGGTTTTCTCGCAATCAGGAGGAAAAAAGAGACGAGAGTACAACTCAGCTGCTCTTAATTGAGCTCTTGTTGATGTTGGGACGTCTCCACACGTGAACACATCATGGTTTAGGCCTGCAACGGCGGTTCTTACTTCACACACTGCATCAAAACACAACACATTCTGGATAAACGCTCCAATCTGTCATCTTCTCAGAAGTGGGTCGCCTTGCTTTGCTGTGTGTTGGTCGGTTAGCGCCGCCGTCACGCTCGTGTTCGTCCACCCTTCATTCAGGACGGCGTTTAAAGGACGGAGGCATTGATCGCCTTATCAATGGGGCGGCGCCGGCGGGTGGGCGGACGTCAGTTGGTTGCTTTGGATTGAACTTCAAAGCCTTCAGTCTTCAAGAAACTCATCCTCCTTTTCCTTTGTAAATATTTGGACTTTCTTTGTTCTCATTTGTGGGTTTCCCCGACCTGCAGTCCAAACACAGCCTGACTTTGGTTCTGGATGTGGGCTCAGCTGAGGAGAGATTGTGGAAGACGGCCAAGTGTCAGAGCACGCCAGGTCACCATCACAACATGTGACCACGCTTTTATTCATCGTTACAACTTTAACCTCGTCTTCATTTGACAACTTCATTAATTCATCTTTCCAACCACTTTTAGGAGCCCAAAGTGACTGGAGAAAACTTGATTTGAAAGACTTTGTTTTGTTGTTTTTAACATGTTCTAATAGCATTTTGGTCATGATGTCTAAAGAAAATTAAGATGAAAATCACATTTCTGAGTTTTTCTCTATGAATCAGGAGCAGAAAAAAGGCAGTTTGAAAGAAATAGTATTTTTTCCTTAGAAAGTTAAAAAAAAGAAAGTTCCACGGAGTCCAAGCTCCGCCCCTTTCTGATCATCCACCTGCAGACCAACAGATCCATGAACGTCTTTGTTCTCCTGGTCTGAGCTGGAATCTGGATCAGAACTGGACGGACGGATGGATCTGATGCTGCTGCTGTTTCTGTTGCACCGCTAACGTTAGCTTAAGGCTGGGAGGGGCTCCAGCAGGATAGACTGTAAACAAATGGGAGACAGGAAGTGGGGGCGGGGTTTTTCTGTGACAACAGTCCCGCCCACAATCTGATTAGCTCCTGACGCTCTGCAGAAACTATGTCCTAGAAAATGACACAGCTTTTTGATTTGAGCTAAAAACAGATGACAGCGTTTCCAGCGGGCTAAAACATTTAGTCCTGGGGAGTCAAACTGGATCGCTCAGGGGGCCAAAATTCAAAACATGCTGAAGGTCGCGGGCCTGAACAGGATAAACTTTTATTGAACACATTACAACTAAACTTCAAAAACTGGAATGTTTTTTCACATAAATATCAATGCCCCCCCCCCCCCTCGTCTACATGCAGCTCCAACTTTGTGCACGTTTCTGTGAGAGAAGCTCTTCTCAGTGATGAAGACGAACAAACCAGCTGGGTGTCGTCTCACTGATGATCACCTGATCATCCGGAGAATCTCCACAGCACAGAAACACCTGAATGGAATTTTCTGACATTTCTCAAAAAGAAAATTTTTGACAGAAAAAAAAACTACAGTTCTCTGGATTTGGTTGGTCAGTTTTCCTCTTCAAAAAGTTAATGCTTTCCAAAATAATGTTGTCCAGCTTTACCTGTGTGTTTGTTTTAAATGAAAACCGCCATTCGCTGCTTTGACCTCAGCAAAGCTGGCAGTTAGCCAAGAAAACTGCTATAGGGCTTTGGGTGGGGCCCCATCCACCTGTCCGTCCATCCATCCCTCCATCCATCCGTCCATCCATCCAGGACAGCATCCGTCCATCCATCCATCCAAACATCCATCCGTCCATCCAAACATCCGTCCATCCATCCATCCATCCATCCATCCAGGACAGCATCCGTCCATCCGTCCATCCATCCATCCATCCATCCAGGACAGCATCCGTCCATCCATCCATCCATCCATCCATCCATCCATCCATCCATCCATCCATCCAAACATCCGTCCATCCATCCATCCATCCATCCAGGACAGCATCCATCCATCCATCCGTCTGTCCATCCATCCGTCCGTCCGTCCATCCATCCACCCTTCCATCCATCCATCCGTCCATCCATCCGTCCATCCATCCATCCCTCCATCCATCCATCCATCCATCCATCCGTCCATCCAAACATCCATCCGTCCGTCTGTCCATCCATCCATCCATCCATCCATCCATCCATCCATCCATCCATCCATCCATCCATCCATCCATCAATCTATCCATCCGTCCATCCAAACATCCATCCATCCGTCCGTCTGTCCATCCATCCATCCATCCATCCATCCATCCATCCATCCGTCCGTCCGTCCATCCAAACATCCATCCGTCCATCCAAACATCCGTCCGTCTGTCCGTCCATCCATCCATCCATCCATCCGTCCGTCCATCCAGGACAGCATCCGTCCATCCATCCATCCAAACATCCATCCGTCCATCCAAACATCCGTCCATCCATCCATCCATCCATCCATCCATCCATCCATCCATCCATACATCCATACATCCATCCGTCTGTCCATCCAAACATCCATCCGTCCGTCCGTCTGTCCATCCATCCATCCATCCATCCATCCATCCATCCATCCATCCGTCCATCCAAACATCCATCCGTCCATCCAAACATCCATCCATCCGTCCGTCCATCCATCCATCCATCCATCCGTCCGTCCCTCCATCCATCCGTCCATCCATTTCTGCTTCCAATAGCGTGTTTAACATGTGACTTGCTCTGGTTCCAGGTGACTTTCCAACCACATGCACGTGTGCTGCCATGGATGCCTGCGCTCGCGTCCGAGGAGTAACGCTGAGGTCCAGGGCTGCAGCCAGGAAGGAGGTGTGTCTCTACAGGCGTAGCTTCTGCCAAAATGCTGCAGAGTGTTATCTTTGTGAAGGTTCTCATTCATTACTACTTATGTTTACTACATGAAGGGTATTTCAAAATAAAAGCTTTGTGCCACAGCAGAAAGGAAATCCTTTTGAAGTTCTTCAGATTGAAAAAATCTTTGTTAGATGACAACTTGAATCATGTAGCATCAGCTCTGGCTGGAGCTTTGCAGACGTTTTCTAAAAGTAGTCGTCTTTGTTGTACTACACCTACATCTGAAGTTTACCTGGCAAAGTATTTTGACTTCTGCGTTCATGTATGGTAGAACTGTCCTTGAATATTTCCGAACAGCTCAGTTTGTTCTTTGAACCATTTCTCTATGAATGGACTGGCCGTGGTTTGTCTAGACTAAGCCTGTCTCCACGTGTTTGTAGAGTGCCTGTGAGGGGAGGGTGCAGTCTGCAAAGAGCCTCTTCAGGAGCAAGAAGGAGCTCTGCACCGTGGGACTGGAGCCCACAACCCGAGCCCCCCCTGCAGCAGTGACAGAGGTTTGTGACCCCTAAGGTCTGCATGTCATTCAAAGGGGCTCAGCTTCTCTGACATCAGCTGTGCTCTTTCAGATTCATTTTGTGGCCCTGCCTGGACCGTGTGAGGGAGAGGAGGTCACCCAGAAGGTACCGTCCTGTAAACGGCTCGCCGCTCTGTCCTCTGTCTCTGGGTGAGGGGATGTCTTTGCTGCACAATGATTGTTGGCTCATGCATTCTCCTGCAGGCGCTGTCATCCCTGCCGGCGTGGCTGAGTGAGCTTCTCAGGTCTCTTCACGTTCACAGCCTAAAAAGTGAGGAGGTTCTGCTACTTAAAGACCCCCGCAGGCCGGTAGAGCATCGGGACGGCGAGCTGCAGGTCAGCAAAAACCAAACACCTCGCATTGACTCCTCTCTGGTCCTCGGCGCCTCATACAAATTGGTGCACAGAAGTACAAGGTACATTTCTGGGAGAGAGGTCGCCATGCAGTAGCAGCTAAGGTGCCTGTTTGACGCCATCCTTTGGCCTCGCCTCACCTCCATCAGCACGCCATCTGGTGCTCACTCCATTGGCATCAGCCCATCTGCCGTTTGCACCACCAGGCGTCCTGCTGCTGATGTCTGAACCTGTGACCCCGGGCAGGAGGGCTGCAGGGCTCTAGCACCCGCCTAAGGTGGGGCCTCAGGCTTGTGGAGGGAGGCTCCACTGGAGACCAGCTCCAAAGAGAACGATCTCTGCACCGCTGAAGGGCCTCCCGTTTTTAAAACGTCTCCAAAGTGAAGCGTTAACAGAAAATCCATTTCATTGTTGAAGTTATGCTCACATCCCTCTGGGGGGGCTCCCACATCTGCTCAGGTTAAAAGAGGATCTCCTAAAGCAGGGGTCCCCCCCCCATTTGACCGTGGGGCCACTGAGGGCCGGGGCTAGCTGAGGCTGGGCTGGAACTTCAGCGTCAGGAGCCGTCCCAATCTTCTCAGACTTTCTAACACTAAATAAGATGAACAAGGACCCGGCTGGAAACGAGCTGGGTGTCACTTCCTCGGGTACATCGCTTCTTTGGTAGTACGTTTGTAAGAAACATGCACTATACTGTTAACTATGCTGTATTATTAACTGTTTTCTGTACAAATGTACAAATAAAACTCTCAAATAAAAATCAAACACCTAAATTAAAAAATAATTAAGTAAATAAATCAGTAATAAATTTCTGTTTGTCTAGTCTTCTATATCTGCTGTTAAACGTCCTTATGAAGACAAAATCTGAAAGGTTTTCTCTTTTGAAGCGGTTGTTCTAGCAGGACACGGAGCAAACGGTACATCACTGTCTTCCCTCCGCTTGTCTGTCTTGTTTTGGTTCTGACAGACGTCTGGGGGGGGGGGGGGGGTCCGTTTGGCGTCCTGCCAGTCAGACCTATAGCTTCTTTACTAAAGGTGGAATATTCACTGTGAAGAACTAGATCTTCTCTCCTTTCCTCTTCATACAAACCCAGGGACAGCAGAAGCGGGAGGTTTATGAACACAACAAATCTGACACACGTCAACAGATGTGCAGCGGACGCAAACGTGCCGCAGAAAAACCAAATCAGGGTTCCATCCTCTTGTTCCTTTTCCTTACAGTTTAACCCCAAAATTCAGCACAATATAGTTCTCAGTCCATCAGTCGGTATGCTTCTACAAAAAGCATTTCTGATGCAAATATTTTCATGTTTTCTTAACAGAATGTTAATCCTCATTTAATGGTTTTAAAACAGTATTTTCCTGTGTTTCACTTTTTCTTACAGAGTGGCCTGAAGGCTCTGTGTGTTCTTAGGCTGAATCCCAGCACAAACATCCATTCCCAGGTCAGTTTGCTGTCTCTGATGGGCCTGTTGGGGGGCTACATGGGGGGGATCCGCTACATTCTGGAGCTCCAGGCTCTGCAAGGCAAAACGCGCGAGTCCAGCCAACCTGAAGGAGATGATACCAATCAATCTGTGTCGTCGATCGAGGACGACTTTTTCACAGCCCTAGAACATCTAGAGGAGGACGAGAATGGAGAGGGTCCCTGTGAGTGGATTCTACTTTTGACTACATCTCAAGTTTGATTTATTTGTGAAAAAAACTATTATCCAAGACTGAAATCATTCAGGGTCATTACCTGTGCAGAGTTATATATTTAGCAATGACAGTGATGTGAATTTCAATTTGTTTGCACTATATTATTTGCTTTGGGATGGTTAATAACTGGGATTTCTTTATTTTTCAACCAAGCTGTCTTTGAAAGTCCTCATGTCTCTTTTCTGTCCATTCCCACAGCTTGTGGTCATTTTAAAAAGCGTGATGTGGCATCACAGACAATTCCATGCCACAAGAGAAAGAGAGAACTGTCACATGCTCGTGTTATCACAAGCTCATTCTCCAAGAAAACCTCATCGAAGATCAGGCCTGGGCCGGATAATTCTGTGGTAGTGGAGACTGTGTCATCAGAGGTTGAACCCCAGTGGCTTCACTGCAGTTCTGGGGCACCTCTACCATCGTATTTTATACAAGGCAGCGAATCTGAGGAGTCCAACTGTTCAAGCCCCAGCCCCATCATATTCCTTGATGATGTAGGCTACCAGAAGAGTCTGTTGGCCAAGCTGGAGATCCCCCAGGTGCCTGGTGGACCTAGAGAGCAGGTAGAAGACTCAGACTCTGAAGTGAGTGAGTTCTTTGACAGTTTTGACCAGTTTGACGACCCAGAGGAGCTGAGCTCTGATAGCTGCACACTCACTCTGCCCCTGGACCCCATCAGTGTCTCAGGCACTCAGAAAGAAACTCCTGAGATCCGTTCCGGTGTACCAGTGTCTAAATATGTATCCAGGGGCTGCTCAACCAAGGTTATGAATCTCCACTGTTTTGACCGGCCAACTCTTCCAGCCAATGTGAAGAAACCCACTCCTCTGAAACCCGGCTCCCCCTACACAATTAACTCTGAAGTCCCAGACTCCCCACGGCTGGTGCAGACCCCTTCTGAAGATAATGGAGGTCTTCTCTTCAGTCCTGTAAGTTCCTCTGCCTTCAGTCCTCTGGCAGAGTCAGGTGGACCGCTTGAATACTTCTGGAAGACGGATGGGGATGGACAGAACAACGGAGAGATACATAAACCTCGACATGTCTGCTCTCTGTATAAGACTTACTCCGATTTTGCAAGCAGTCTGTCTAAAGAAATTCTTGGATCTGTGTGTGGCTACCAGTCTGCTGTTGATATCAGCGACAACAGGAACTTAAGCTGTGTCTGCCACAAGGAGTTCTCAAACCCTTCAGGCTACCTTATGAAGTTGTCAGACATGCAAGAGATGGTAACAGTGGCCAAGCTGCAGAAGAAGTCCCAGTCTCTGAAGGATGGCATCCAGAAGTTTGCTTCTGACCTGGTTGAGATGAGCTTAGGCAGCGCCCTGCGGGACTTTCAAAAGGGGGTATCCTCTTGTACCACCACCTTGTGCCAGCTAGCTGCTAGACTCACATCTTCAATTTTTCAGATGGCGTTCCGTGAAATAGGAATGAGACACGAACATGTGTTAAAGCAGAGAGCTCTGGATGGATTAGCTGGATTTCTTGTTGGTGAGGCTATTTCTGGTGCATTGAAGGAGTTCCTCACTGTGAGAAAACAGACTTTCCACAGCATAGTGACAAAATTTGCCAGTGATCTTGCTGAAGAATTGGTCTTTGAAGGTTTGATGGAAGTGTGTCAATTCTCCCACACCTCTAACTTCCTCACTCCTAGGGATTGGTCTTTTGGCCACAAGCCAGAGGAGAAGGAACAAAAAGGGAAGGTTGTCTCTTCTTATGCTTTTGACTTGTCAGAGTCAGTGATCCAGGAGGCTTTTATAGAGTTGTCCCAGGCTAATGTAACTTTCACCAGCCAAGCGGCCATTAGCGTCTCTTTGGACAATATCTGCTATGTCAGTCCACAGAGCAGCAACACTCACATTTGCAGTTCCCTTGCTAACCAGCAAGTGTTAGGCCCAAACTCCACTGAAGGGTCCTCCACAGAAGGACCTACCTTCACTGTAAAAAATGCTTTGTTTACAGTATCAGGCACAGCTAGCTGTATCCCTGTGCCACAAGCAGGTCAAGCCATCTCCCATTTTCAGAAAACTGAAGAGACCTGTCAGTCCAAGTTGCCAGAGAGTTCAAAACTCTCCCACCAGAGAACAACTGCATCTACGATCCCTCACAGCTTCAGCCCCGATAGTCGGATCTCTATAACAGGAGGGGACCAACAGAGTTTTCCACTCCAAAACTTCTCTGGCAACATGGTAGACATAATTGTAACCGAGGCTTGTGAGCTTATAACTGCCTCCAAGATGAGTATCGGTGACAACGCAGATGTACTGACAAATTCAGTTGGAAACCTAAAAGACAGTATTTCAAAGCAAGAGAACATAGAATCCCCTCAGCTGGCAGCTGATAGGCAGAGATCTAAAGAGCTGTGTTCACCACACCTTGATTGTCGTGCTCCTCCCACGTCATTTCAACTGGGCTGCCCTGACCCTGGGAGAATTCCCAGTGTGGGGAATCTAAAATGTGTGGGAGGTGCTGAGGCACGTCATGTAATGACTGACAATCTTGATTTGCCAAGTAAAGCTGGAACTGAACACGGCAAAATATCCAATCGTTTGGTTTGCTGTGCTCCAGGCTCTTTTCTAAAATCTGGTAATACTCCCAGTACTCCTCCATCCACTCCTCAACAGCTCAGTGAAGTCTCTACTGAGAGACAAATAAAATGGTTTTCCAAAACATTGAAAAGCAAGCTTGCCAAGGAGTTTTCTCCTGCAACGCCACCTCCAACTCCTCACTTTCAACATGAGCCTGGTCCTGAGGCAAAACCCAATACACCAGAGGCAGACAAGGCTGACTTTATGGTCAGTCTGATGAGGTCTCTCTCTGAGGAGATGGACAGTATTGAAGACTTTGAAGATGAAGACCCAGAAGACAAAGAAAGTGTTAGTATCCCTAAGAAATGCTTAGAGTCAGTGAACAGCAGACATGAACGACTATCGTCTTGCAGAATATCCAGCAATGAAGCCCTCCACTATGCTAAGCGATTGGCATGTCACATAGTCTCTATGGCAACAGAAATTGACACGCTGGAGGGATC
Source organism: Oryzias sinensis (assembly GCA_037389245.1). NCBI lineage: Eukaryota > Metazoa > Chordata > Actinopteri > Beloniformes > Adrianichthyidae > Oryzias > Oryzias sinensis. The sequence continues at coordinate 11,161,833 of CM074501.1, read as the reverse complement.
AGAAGATCCGAATAATATGAAAAGCAGTGAGAGAACAAAAGACAGTGTGGCTCAGTTCTCGGAGCGGACACTAAACTCCTTGTGGGTATATGCTGGTGAAGTAGCTGGAGAGGTCATTAATGATGTGAAAAGCATGGTGAGCTGTGGAAAGCAATGTCCCTACCACAAAACATATCTAAGAAGAAGCTTTGAAAGATCCCGTTCAGAGTGCTTGCTTCATTTGAACCCACAGCCGTCTCTATCTGACACAGAGAAGAGCAGAGACTGCAGGTTGGGTAGGCTGGCTGAGCATTGGTCTAATGACTTGAATGCCTCAGTGTCCAGGTTTACCAATACCAATTCCAATGCTTTCTCCAGCTCTAGCTCTGGTCTGTCATCTGAATATCCCAGCTGTGAAAGTGTGACAGATGAGTATGCCGGCTACCTCATCAGAGTTCTGAAAAAGGAGGGGGGCAGCAGAGAGTTGGTCCTGGACCAGTATGCAAGTCGGTTGGCTTACCGTTCTATAAAACTGGGCTTGGCTCACGCTAGTCGTAAGATAAAGCAGAAAAGCTCTAACACCCGTCTGCACTCTACTAGTTCTAAATTCAAAGCTTCCGCTCATCAGGTCTTCTTACCCAAAGACAGAAAAGAATCTGTGTGTTTTCAGACGGCTGATGAAACTCTGTGCTGTTGCAAGGATTTGGAAGAACAGAATAAAAGGAATTACACAGATCTGGTTAACTTTGCAGAGTCTTTAGCTTACAACATAACCTGTGATGTCACATGCAAGTTAAACGTGTCCTCAGTGCGACTTCCAAAGTCCTTCACTGACTCATGTCTTTATAAGAAATCCACACATGAAGACGGGACAGAAAATCGTATCAGGAACTCATTCTCCTGTCCGGTACTATCCAAGGAAAGTAGGAGCCGACAATACCACAGCACCGGAAGCCTGCATGATGTAGGCTACAGCAGCAGAGTAATGCAGGTTATTGAGCATTATGCAAGAAAGATAGTGGATGACACCCTAAAGATGAGTCTGACTTCTGTTGGACTTATACCACGGGAGCCCCTAAAGGGCCATGGCCATGACAGGAAGTCCCACGCTTGGAGACTCAACGAGAGGCCAGTGGGGGCGCAGGAGCTTGGGGAACGAACATGCCGTTACTGTCAGCTTCAGGAGTGTCCCTATTGTACCAAGCTAACAAAGCAGCACTGCCTGCCCGTGTTACAGCGGAAAAGACGAGATACAGAATCTCTGGCAACACCTGATCGTCTCTCTAGTGTACAGATTCCCAAAATCCACATCAACCTAGACCATAGAGCAGTGTTTGCAGAGGAAATGGTGTCAATGGCAATGGAGACAGCTAAACGGGAGCTGAGCAACACCAGCCTCAACGCAGACAGCGGTATCAGCCACGATGGTCATAGCTACGCCGAGAGCCTGACTGCTGAGATTATGACGTCAGCGATGTCCAATGTCTGTCAGGCGTCCGTCTTCAGGTACATACACAAATTCACTCATGTAGGAGCTTTTGTGTACTGTGCCTGTCTTTTGCTAAAGTAATCTCATAAATATTTGCATGAAGACATCTTTGCCTTAGGCTTTGTCCCACTGTTACACTCAACTAAAGTAGAATTTTATAGCTCAGCCACAGCTGAACAGTTTGTATTGCCCTTTGTCCTGTCTCTTTTAGTTCACCGGGTAGGGATGTCACTGAGTCCACCTTGTCCCAGCAGCTGAGTGTTGGAGATGACAGTCTGGGCAGCTGGTCCAATCTGAGTTTTGAAGATGATCACCTTGATGACAATAGCAGCTTTCTTCATCTAAGTGACAGGTACACAACTCCCAGGTTTTGTGCAAATGTCACACAAAAGTCCTGTTACCTGTTGTAGCACTGAGCACGACTGTGACATAAACTCTAGATCTAACTTTTTCTCTTAATGGTTTTTATCTTTGAAAGTGTTCAGAGGCAGCGGGGATTGGAACATTTTCAATTTTTATTTGCTTTCTGTCATTTATTTGTTGTGTTTTGTTAAGCCACATAACGCAGAGCAATAAACACTGAACCTGTTAAATTCCCCACTTTTGCTCTGTGTTAGTATTTCTTAAACTCTTTTGAAGGTCACTCCAATCTTTCAATAAATAATTTGAGTCCAACATCATAAATTTTGTTTTTTCCTGCATTAATGACAAATTTATATTCATGAACATATTCTCAACTGCTCTATATTCCCCATTAAGATCTTTACTCAGGAGGTGTGCATTAGAGCCAGACATGTAGATCGTAGAGTCATCTGCATAAAGTGTAATAGTGGCATGTTTCAAAACAAAAGCTTGAAAATAAAAGTGGCTCTGAGCAGCTACCCTGTGGTACCCCCTCACATGACTTTAGTGTCTCTGAGGAGCTTTCATTCAATAGGACAGTAAATGATCAGTTATCAAGATATCTTTTAATCCATTTAGCGGCAGAACCTTCAAACCCGTAACTGTTTAATTTAGTAATAAATAACTTGTAATCAAGTAAATGAAATAGTGCCCATAAATCTAATAATACAGGCCCAATCATTCTTTTATCTATTTCTTTTATCCAATCGTTGGTTATTTGAACTAAAGCCGTTGTTGAAGAATGTCCTTTCTTATAAGCATGTAGGTAAACAGAGTTTAGACTATTTTCACTAAAATAAAGGGTAATTTGATCATAAAATAATGTTTCAGTAATTTTTCTAACAATTGGCAAAACACTAATAGACCGTTTATTCTCAACAGAAAAAGGGTCTTGGCTGTTTTTAACAAAGGTACAAACTTTGCTGTTTTCCAGGCGACAGGACAAATATATTTTTCTAAATTTAAATTAAATAAGTAGCATCCTGGAAAAACAATCCCTTTAGTCATTATTTCAACAGGTCTGCATCTATTTCATCTGTATCTGCTGGTTTTGGTGGCGTTGACTTGAAGACGTCTCCCACATTACTTAATCTCACTTTTCGTATCTACATTTACACAGCTTGTTACGCAGAATTTGATCTTGAATTATTTGACGGAATGATTGAGTTGGAGGTTTAGAAATGATATTTTCCTGTAAAATGGGAATTTTTTTTTTAAATAGTCGCCTTGATAATTTGCTATATCTCTATGTTTAGTCAAAAAAGATCCATTTACCTCCAAAAAAGTTGGAGCGGACGTAGTTTTTCGTCCCACTAATTCCTTATCATTGTCTGTTTTTGTCCACATACTGCCTGAAAAGGAGTCCAGAATGTTGCTGTAACTGTTTCTGCAGACACTGACGTCAAAAGTCTTGAATCAGAATCGGGGGGGTTCAGGAAGGTTCAGTGAAGGCTGATGGGACTTTCCGGTCCTGCTGTGCCGCTCTGTAAACGTGATGATGGAGGTGAAAACGGCTGCCTTCTGTTTTCTCTGCAGTAATGGAAACAGCAGCAGCTGGAGCAGTCTGGGTCTGGAGGGGGAGATCTGTGAGGAGCGCCTGTCCTTCTCCCCGTCAGACAGGTCGGTCTGCTTCTACAGTACCCGCCAAACGTTTCAGTGGCGAGCAGAGCTTCAGACTGGCAGAGGAAGCAGACTGTCCTGCAAATAATTACCAAGCAGGTTTACTTCAAGAACAGAGTCTCAGTCTGCAGCAGAGTCCATCATCTACTGCACTATGAGTCACTCTGGAGTATAAGTCGCAGCAGCCTGAAAACTGCAAACTGAAGAAGGAAAAGTCCCGAGTCGCACTTGTGAACAAGCCTGGCGTAACGCTTCACTTCATGCATCTACTTCACATTCACTGCCTCTCTTTTTATCTGCATCAAATTCTCTGCTAGTCCAAAAATGTGTTCATGAACTCCAGACGCGTGTGGGAGGAGCTACGGTCAAAGGTTTTTAGCCTGATGGCCGCATTTACAGTGCTTGGAAGACACGGATGATGTTTACAGACAGATTTATTTCTTTATTCTAAAGAGTCCTCCAAAGGTCTCAGTGATTCCGTCTCCATGTCTGCGTTCATGACATCATTCAGACATTCTCCCGGCACGGCGAGCCTCACCGTCTGCTGCAGGAGCCGCAGCTGAATGACCCGTCCAGGGTGGACCTCGCCTTCACCCCAAAGCCGCTGGGATAGGCTCCAGCAACCCAGAGACCCTGAAAGGGCTACAAGAAAATGGATGGATGGATGGACAGATGATCAAATCTCTCATAAGTGCCACTCCGTGACCTTTACTCTGAAAAATACAATCCTAGCCGTTTTCCCGCCATCATGCATGCATTTCTATGAACCGCTGCTTTGGAGGGAGGCAGGGTTTCAGCTAAATTCAATAATTCAAATCATTGGAAGCCACCATTTAAAAAAAAGGTTTTTGTCCAGACAGAGGGGGCGGGGCAACACAGGAAGCGTTTTAACCCATTTTTGTTTCTTGGTAATGAGAAGAGCCAACAGAGAGCATGAATAAAGCCCTCATCTCCCACAAACAAGCAAAAGGAATAGATGGATCCTTTGATAGGATCTAGTCCTGAAAACTCCTCATCAGTCACGCTATGACGATTAGACAAGAAAGTCTTTGTTTTAATGGAGATATGAATCAGAAATGTTCTGTCACCAAACGTTCTCTGATGATGAACCACCGACGATGATCACTAGTTCATAGGAACCGTTGGGTCTAGACAACAGTCAGTGTTTTCACTGGCTTGTTCACAGACCTTCTGTTTTAATATGAAACCTTCATCAATGTTCTTGTTTTAAATGTGAAACAAAAGTAACGGGTCAGGACTCGGCATTGGAAGATGTTCAAAATCAAATGACCCAGAATCGGATCAGGCCCAAAAGTTCTGATCAGGACCTCCTTGGTGTATCTTTAGTTCTACCTGACCCGTGTGGTTCTGTGTGTCGTCCACAGTGACAACGGAGAGGAAAAGGAGGCGGACCTGAAGGAGGAGTCCAGCGGTAAGAAAAGCTTCCCTCCCTAAATCAGACCTGTTGGGGTTAAAGGTCACTGCAGGTTGAATGTTTGGCCGAATCGGATTCTTCCCCTACCCGTCCGGGTCCTCCCTGCTACTTCTCCCAGTACCTTCAAATCTGGACGTTACCCCCACTCGATGACATCATCAATAGTCGCTGGTCTCTGCTTCAGAGCACCCCCCCACACACACACACACGCCACGCAGAACACCCTACCGGCGCAGTGATGGCTCACCCAAAGTCGCTACGGTTCCCGCTTCAAAAAACAATTTGGCACATCCACAACTGGAGGGGTCGGGGTAGAATGGGGATTTGGTCGTAGATGGTCTGTGCCCTTGAGGTGGGGGAGGCTCATCGAGAACATTGGGGGTCCTTGTTGGAGGGGGAGGAGTCAGGAGTGTTGTTCTGTGCCGCAGGAACCCTCTGTGTGGACCCCCCTCCCAGGGCCGCGCTGATCGTGCTGAACTCTGAGGTGCCCCAGCACCGGGGTGACCCCCAGCTCAGGAGCATGTTGCAGTGGGCGGCGGCCTCTGTGCTGGGCGTGCCACACATCCAGCTGCTCCCCGACGGAGAGCTCCAGCAGGTAAGCGTCTCACTGTGGAAGGGGAGGAGTTTCAGTAAATGAACCACGCACGGCAGGAAAACGTCTGCCAGAAGGGGGCGGGACCTTTGGTCACACCTCCACTCATTAGCCCAAACGCAGCATGAAGGAATAAAACCGTTCTTCCCAGCCATTGACTGTATATGAGAACTGGACTGAGTGACTCCTCCCCCTGGCGTTCCCAACAGGAAGTGCCTGCTGGTTCCTCCATAGGGAAATAAACAGCTGTTACTCAGCTGTTGACGCCGCCTCCAACATGGCAGCGTCCAGACGGACGAAGGTCAAGCCTTTTCTTAGGGTGACGGACGCCTCGCCGCCTCCGTCCAGTTCTCTGATACGCTTGATGATCGCAGCTAGTCATCATGTCTAAAATAATCATTTAGAGCAGGGGGGGGGCAGACTCCAGGCCTGGGGGGGCCGGTGTCCTGCAACCAACCTGCCATTGAGGCTCCCTATTGACTGAACACACCTGGGCCAGGTAACCAACAGCAGGAGGCCTGGAGTCTGCCCCCCCCCAACCTAAACCTTGAGCTGCTGAGTCAGTCCATCTGATGTAGCTCTGCCCCCCCCAGCTGCCGGATGTTGTGCAGAGGCTGCGAGACCGGAGGTGGAGGGTCGGCGACCTGCTGCACTCGCTGCTGCGCTACTGTGAAGAGAGCCAGGGGCCCCGACCCCCCCATCCCAGAGAGGAGGAGCCCCAGGACGGAACGGGTCACCACCAGCCCCCCCTCTTCAAGTGGTTGCTGGAGCACTCCTAGTGCTGCATGCTAATGAATGTCCACACCCCCCCACCCTGTTCTTTCACACCATTTGCTGCTTGCCCCCCCAACCCCTCCAGCAGCTTTCAGACCAGCGCTGCTGCAGGTCTGAAAGCTGCTGGTGTGTCTGCGATCATTTGCAGTGTTTATAGCTGACCCCAGGCCCCCCAACTCCACCGCCCCACTCTGCCCCCCCCTTCTGGGTAAAGTATTTCAGTGTATTTCCACGTTGGGCCTGGGGGGGGCGCTGCAGGTGGAGGAAAGTGTTTGCTGCAGATTCCTTCCTGCTCCGCCATGTTTACAGTGTTGATGTGCACGTGCACTCACATGCACTCCCCCCCCCACACTGACTGACCCGCAGATTCCTGCAGCTTTATTGAAGGAGAGGAAGGAAAGGATCGCTCCTCTGCTCGGCGAGGACCAAAGGTTCTGACTCCGCCCACACATGATGGTCCAATCGGTTCACTTCCACGGGTGGAGAAATGTTCACGTCGCAGAAATCAGGACCGTTTTTTTGCTTTTTGCACAGCTACTGTTGTTGGGCGGTGAAACGTGAAGAAATTAACCCGGACCCTCCCGGGATGGGGGGGGGGGGGGGGGTTACTCCCAAGTAACTGCCCCCACAGGTTGACTCCGCCTCCAGCGCCGTCTTTTTGCTCGTGAAACTTGATCGTGACATGAACGTACTGTAAATCTGTGGGCCGCCCCTGTCCCATTGCTGCTGACCCCGCCCCCAAACACACACCCTCCACCCCCCCTGCCCCCCTCACACCCCTGAATAGATATTTAATGAAACCTGTGACTTGTCCTGTGTGTAACTTTGTTCTTGCTCGCCGTGACAATAAAGCTTTTCGTGCTCCAAACGTTTCTCTGAACTTCTTCAATGGATGAAGGTGGCTCAAATGTTCTGATCCACTCAGGATTCTGACCAATAGCAGCAGGGAGAAGAATCCCAGACAGATCAGGAAAGTGTGTGTGTGTGTGGGGGGGGGTGCATTTGTTCTCATGTAGAACCAGATTCAGGAGAATCACACAAACCATAAATATTTGGGTAGTGGTGTCCCACTCTGGATCAACGCTTCTTCTGGGAATTGATCCCTGGTTTCCCATGTGCAGAGCCATCCAGCCGCACCTGCACATGAAGTGTGGGTGGAGCGGTCAACCCCTGATCAGAAGATCACAGGTTTGGTTCCCGCCTTGCCTGCCCATGTGTGGAAGTGTCCTTGAGCAACACACTGAACCCCGCGTTGCTGGTGGCGGTTGAAGGTTGCAGATCTGCATTCCAGCGGACCTGCAGGATCACAGAATCCGGACCAAGAACTGAGGAACCGTTCCTGCTGTGCAGCACATTCCAAACAAGTCCCTGCAGAGCATTCAGTGAAGCTGAACTGTAGAAAATGTTTCACAGGAAGAGTTTAGTGAAACATTCACGGATCTGGATGTCCTTCCTGCTCTGAACAAACACTGGGAGCCGGCAGAGACCAGAAGATGTGAGGATGGAGCCTCCAGCACAAACTCTAAACACTTCAAGCTGTTTTTGAGGCCTTACTCTTTTGGACGTTGTGCTTCCTATGTGCAGTTGTTTTTGCTGCACCTCCACCTGGTGGACGGATGAGGAACTGCAGTTGGAGCCTCAGGTTAATCTGAAGGCGTCACGAATGAGAGGAACAGAGCGAGGGATGATAACTGCAGATGTGTTTCATGAAGAAGTGAAGTCCACTTTCACTCATGCAATGAATATTTTAATGCGTTCATTATTCAAATTGTTTGAGTTTTTAGACAGACTCCCAGCAGATTCATGGGAGAGAGAGAAGCACAAAGACCCAACCTGAGCCCAGATCAGACCTCCTAAAGTCTCCACCAGAACCTTAAAGGTCCGAGAGACGTCATTTCAACATTTACACCCATTATTTAAAGACATTTTTCACCAGAAGAATTTGTTTTCTGTTCAAATCAAAGTTCTTTTCTCTCATTCGTGTTCCGCTTCACATGAGAAAAACATCATTTTCAGATCAAATGGGGTCTTTGTAAACTGTTCAAAGCGGTTTGACGTTGAAACAACATTTTATATACTTATGACTCATAAGTCACTTTAAAGAAAATCTGAAAGTGCAACTACAAAAGATGAAAAGTCATTTTGTCCATCAAACCATCGTTTTTATTTAAATCAACTTTTCTTTATCCCTTGTGCTATCTTAGATGACCCCCCCCCCTTCCATTGAGGTGTTCCCCCTACCATGACAAAGGTGGATAAAGGTGGAAAGATTTCATGTAATCCATGGACACCAGTGAAGATCACAAACCATTGAAGAACAAAGGTTCAGAGCACTGTCTAGTGGGTCTAGATGACCCACCTCCCAAAGGATAGCACAAGGGTTACAGGTAAACAAGAACATGTTTCTCACAACAAGGAGCGGGCAAAAGGCACGACTTTAGAGACAAAGAGCATCTACAAAGACGTTCACAGACAGAACAACATGAGCACAGTTCCAGCTAAGAATACACAAAAAGGCGACAACACGGAGGAAAGAAAGGCTTTCATGAAAACCGTCAGAAACGAGAGCGTTGAGCATGAAGCAGTGGATAACACTGTTGGGTTCACCAAGGGACAGAGTCCAGGGGGATTTCTGAAGGAAACATTCCTTACCATCCATGGAAAAACCTCCCTGAGCGTGTTGGAGGTCCACACTCCTTCCACTGCAGAAACCACAGGCTGTTACTGGAGCACCTGATTGGTCTGTTTATAACTTGAATAACTTACAATAGAGAAAAAAAATCATGAAAAATGAGGATTATCAAAAAGATGTTAAAAAAGGTTTCAGGTCTAGAACGGTTCTTCTGAACAATAGAATCACTAACAGCTGTTTATCCATCCATCCATCCATCTTCCTCCGCTTATCCGGGACCGGGTAGCGGGGCAGCAGTCTAAGCAGAGATGCCCAGATTTCCCTCGCCCCAGCTACTTCCTCCAGCTCCTCTGGGGGGACCCCGAGGCGTTCCCAGGCCAGCCCAGAGATGTAATCTCTCCAGCGTGTCCTGGGTTTTCCCCGGAGCCTCCGCCCAGTGGGACATGCCTGGAACACCTCTCCAGGGAGGCGTCCAGGGGGCATCCGGACTAGATGCCCGAGCCACCTCAACTGGCTCCTCTGGATGTGGAGGAGAAGCGGTTCTACTCCGAGCTCTCCGCGGGTGACCGAGCTTCTCACCATATCTCTAAAGGAGCGCCCCGCCACCCTACGGAGGAAGCTCATTTCAGCCGCTTGTATTCGGGACCTCGTTCTTTCGGTCATGACCCATAGCTCATGACTATAGGTGAGTATTGGAATGAAGATCGACCGGTAAATTTAGAGCTTTGCTTTTCGGCTCAGCTCTCTCTTCACCACAACGGACCGATACAGCGACCGCATAACTACGGACGCCACTCCGATCCGCCTGTCAATCTCATGTTTTGGTCTTCCCTCACTCGTGAACAAAACCCCCAGATATTTAAACTCCTCCACCTGGGGCAAGGACACTCCACCCACCGAGAGATGGCAAACTACCTTTCTCCGGTCAAGAACCATGGCCTCGGATTTTGCGGTGCTGACCCTCATCCCAGCCGCTTCACACTCGGCCGCAAACCGCCCCAATGCACGCTGGAGGTCCTGGCTCGATGAAGCCAACAGCACAACATCATCTGCGAAAAGCAGAGAGGAAATCCTGTGGTCCCCAAACCAGATCCCCTCCAGCCCCTGGCTGCGCCTAGAAATTCTGTCCATAAAAACTATGACAGACTACTAACAGAACCAGACTACTAACAGAACCGGTGATAAAGGGCAGCCCTGCCGGAGTCCAACGTGGACCGGGAACAGGTCTGACTTACTGCCGGCTATGCAAACCAAGCTCCTACTCTGGTCATACAGAGACCGGACAGCCCTTAGTAAGGCTCCCCGGATACCATACTCCCAGAGCACCCCCCACAGGATACCACAGGGGACGCGGTCGAATACCTTCTCCAAATCCACTAAGCACATATGGACTTGAGGTACTCAGGGCGGACCTCATCCACTCCCGGGGCCCTGCCACCGAGGAGCTCGTTGACTACCTCGGTGACTTCAGCCCGGGTAATAGACAGGCTCACCCCAAAGTCCTCATTCTCTGCTTCTTTAAAAGAAGGCATGTCAGTGGGATTGAGGAGATCCTCAAAGTATTCCTTCCACCGCCCGACAATGTCCCCAGTCGAGGTCAACAGCCCCCCACCTGCACTTAAAACTGTGCCTGTGGAGAACTGCTTTCCCCTCCTGAGGCGCCGGACGGTTTGCCAGAATTTCTCCGAGTTTTTGCCTCCGCAACGGTCCGGGCCGTAGCTCGCTTAGATTGCCGATACCTGTCAGCTGCCTTTGGAGTCCCACAAGCCAGCCAGACCTGGTAGGAGTCTTTCTTCAGCTTGACGGCATCCCTTACTTCCGGTGTCCACCACCGGGTTCGGGGGTTACCGCCACGACAGACACCAGAGACCTTGCGAACACAGCTCCGAGCAGCAACAGAGACAATGGAAGTGGAAAACATGGTCCACTCGGACCCAATGTCCCAAACCTCCCTCGGTATCTGTTTGAAGTTCTCCCGGATGTGGGAGTTAAAGACTTCCCTAACGGAGGGCTAAGCCAGACGTTCCCAGCAGACCCTCACAGTACGTTTGGGTCTTCCAAGTCTTTCCGGCCTCCTTCCCCGCCAGCGAATCCAACTCACCACCAGGTAGTGATAGGTGGAGAGCTCCGCCACTCTTTTCACCTGAGTCTCCAAGACACAAGGCCGAAGGTCGCCTGAAACAACTACAAAGTCGATCATAGACCTCCTGCCTAGGGTGTCCTGATGCCAGGTGTATTGATGGACACCCTTGTGCTCGAACATGGTGTTCGTTATGGACAAACTGTGACGAGCACAGAAGTCCAAAAACAAAACACCACTCGGGTTCAGATCAGGGGGAGCACTCCTACCAATCACGCCTGTGTGTGTGTGTGTGTGTGGGGGGGGGTCACTCAGTCCAGTTCTCATATACACTCAATGGTTTGAACTTTATAAAAAGGAAAGTCTTTTGTGGCTAAATCAGTGGAAATTGGACAAAAACAGGAGTAAAACAATGAACTGAAGTCGGTGAAAACTGTAACTCCCGTCTCCTGGTAGTTCATTGTAGAAGATTAGGCAGCATCGTAGCTTCAGACAGCATTCTGAGTAGAACAACATGAGAATGAGGATAAAAACATCCAAATCAAGGCAGCGATACACATGAGTGTGAAAGAGTGGCAGGGATCTGTTCTTTTTCTCCTTTTGTCTCTGATAGTTGAGGTCTGCCTATGACTGGCTGACTGAATACTTTCTTCATCACTGTATCGTCTATTCTTCCCAGTGGTGAGACCATCAGACAAAGTTTGAGGAGTTTTTACATCCCATCATCAGATTTATGTGCAATAATAAGGCAGTGATGACTGATGATATATGGGGGGGTTACATGAACCCAATATCAGCCAAATACCAAAGGATCTGCTTTTATACCAGGCATGCTAGTTGTATGCAGATGACTTGTTCTTCTATATGAAAAGGTGACACGTGTCTCTCATAGTGTTCTTCAGAGCACAAAGCAGAAGATAACTGACTAAAGCGGATGATACGACTGTGTTCATGAGGCGACTGCAACACATCTATGGAGTCACATCGGTTAGAATGACCAGGAACCACAATCCTTCAGAACAGAAGCCGGTTGGCAGGTGTGTGTGTGTGTGTGTGTGTGTTAGCAGCACAGCATCTAGTAAAGGTGATGTACAGAATGATGGGTAGGCCAGCGTGATTACACCCCGCCCCCCTCTTCTTCAGGTATTTAAGCAAAAGGATGAAGGAGGATGTTCTTTTGTGGAACACATAACTTCTCCTGGTTTGGTCCTTTTCAGCATCTGCTGCTGAAGTATCGGTTCTTCCAGTTTGGATCAATGACTTCACGTTGTTGAAAACAAATTCCACTTTAGGGGCTGTGGTTATTTTACAGTTTAGATTAAAAAAAGAACACTTTTCCTAAGAAAGGCTGTCCACTAAAGACTCTGTCATTTCTGTCCAAACAATGACTCTGTTCAGTTTTCATTTTCTTTCGACCTCAGATTTGCTTTTGTCACTCTTTGCTCATGTTATAGTTATCTTCTTATTTTGAACGTTTGTATATAAAGGAGCGGTTTGCTCTGTAAACAGTAATAAATACACGTTTTAAAAGAGGACACTCAGTTTTTGGCTGTGCTTCTTTTGGTCCCTTCAGTCTTCATACCAACCCTGTTGTAACGTTCAGGACTCTCTGCCTTTGACGCGCTGAAAGCAGCAGGACATTTCTGGAAAGTCGTGTTCTCTTCCAGAAAACAGGACGTTTGTGGTGACAGGAGACAGATCTGGGTTCAGGGCACTACCTGGAAAAACAGAAGGAGACTTGTTTCTACAGAAAAAGTGAAATAAACCTTCACCACAGTTAGCTTTTCATGTTTTAACTCAAAGATTCTGAGCCAAGAGGTTAAAGGTGGGCATCAAATGAAAGTGGGCGTGGTCTAGGTCCACGTCCACGCAGGACCACATTTACCGTCCACAAGCACCAAAGAAAAGAAGATAAAGTAAAGCAAAAGTGCCGACCAAACTACTGACAACAAGACTCCACCCCGGAGGGAGAGCTGGTGGAGAGCTACTTCCATTTAGACCGGGGGTGGGCAGCCAGGCCCGTGTTCCTGCTGGTTTTTTTTAACATACCCAGTCGGTCGTGTCCTACTCGGCTGACACATCTGATCCAGGTAATCAGTGGATCGACGGGGAGCACCTGAAACAACGACAGGCGTGGCGGCACTCCTCCTGCTCGCTATCAGATCCTCCCTCAGAACAACAATGACCCCTTTGACCAACCAAAGACATCACTGTCTGCTCCGTCAGCAGGCGGCAGAGCGTGTGCGAGGAGGAGAACGCCAAAGTTCAGGAGGCATCCAACAAGACACCAATGAAGCTCACCATGTTTAGATCAAGAACAAGAAGACTGGTCGCACCATTTGATTATTTTCAATTGTTATGGTTATTAAATAGAAGTACTAAAGATGATGCAGAAAAATTGAAACAAAAGCATCACAACTGCTGTGAAGTGAGTTCTGATAAAGGATCTGCCTTGCCTTGAACCATCTCTGACACCGCATTGACGAGTCGTGGTTAACGGCTGGCGGTACATCGATTTGATCCATTCTTTGGACTGGTTGTGTTAGAGGATTGATTTTTGGTCAAATCTGGTTGTTTATTCTGCCAGTACTCTGCTTTCTTACTTGGGTTTCCTTTCGTTGTCTGGCGTAAGGTTAGTCTGCCGTTAATCAAAAGACACAGACGTGACAAAGGCAGCTAGCGAAGAGGAGCTTCTTCCATGAGGCAGAGAAAGAAAAAAGAGCTTGAAGTACACAAGCGCACGATGACTAGGCGATCACAGGAAACCGATTTTGAGATAAAAGTCTCCAACCAGCGGCAATCTGACACCATCATTTATATCTCAACTCAGGCGGCTGAGACTCACCTCCAGCTTGGCTGCTTTAGCTTTGGGAATGCCGCTAGCGTCACAGGAGTTTTGGGTCGTGTTGCTGTTGGACGGCAGGATGACCTTGTTTAGACGCTTTGCTGCCGCCCTTAACGGCCATCCTTGGGGCTAAAGATGAGGACGGCGGCCTCTGGTAATGATGGCCAGCTCTAATCGGCTTAGCTGAACAAACAAATTGGGATTTTTTTACATCTAAAAACATTGGAGTAACCAACAATCACTCGTTTTTACACCTCTTCTTACCAATCTGAGCAGAGTGTCCTCTCTTGGAGATGTTTGTGGATCGGACTACGTCTTTGATGTGGTCCACTTCCTGCTGGTATCGTTTTCGGTCCCTCAAAGCCGACTCCTTGGCTTTGTTCAGAGCAGTCTCCAGAGCTTTCACTCGTTCAGCCGTGGCTCGCAACCGCCTCTCCAACTTAGGCAACTCACAGCGAAGGTCTGCATTATCCCGAACAAGCTAAAGACAGCAGGTGGTGAGGGTTCACACGTAAACCAGTCCAAATCTAAAGTCACAAACACGTTGTCATGGTTGGTGTGGAGTAGTTTAACAGAGAGGCCTTTTTTTCTGTAGTGGGATGTCCAAAGTGTGGCAGTTGGATCCAACAAACTAGAGACGGGGTCATGATAGCGCTGCAGTCAAGTCACTTTTGGAATATTTTGACCAAATAAAAGAAAACAATGAAATTAAGCTTAAGCCTTGGATACATGCACCACATGGCAACATCCACCTGGGTGCATGTGGCCCTTTTTCCAAATGGAAGTTCAATTTTCATCCCATAATGTACGTGGTAATGTGAGACGGCCTTCAGGTAACACCAATACAGTAACCGGGGAACCGTAATGCTGTTGTTGGACCTTAAACAAAATGTGTTGCTATGAGCTGATATGATTGTTGTGATTGGCCATTGACATGTGGTGCCATGTGTCATTGAGGCTAATCAGACACAACATGGTTCTACACACAAACTGTCCCACAAACACACACACAAGTGGAAGCAGCCAGAGGAAGAGTTGACATTTTCTAATCGGAGATGTAAGAAGGACTTCCAGACTACTGTCTCAGGCTGGGAGAGGTTTTAAAGGAAGCTTAAAGATTTTCTGGTTCTGGAGTTTTGGTTCTCCTCCATCTGGATTGGAGGGGCAGCGGCTCTACTCGGCCCGTCTTTAAGGGAGCGCCTAGCCGCCCTGTGGAGGAAACTGGCTTTGGCCGTTTGTATCCATGGCCTCGTTCTAAAGCTCTGTTACCTACTAAATCTCATTTTTCATTGCGTAATGAAAGGATCAGACTAGATTCTGACAAACCTGTTTGTGGACCTTGCCGAGCTGTTCCAGGTTGTTTTCTAAGAAGACGATCCTCTGTCTCTGGGCTAAACTGCCGCCAGCCTCGCTGCCGTCATTTTCGGAACCCTGTTTTCACAAAAAGAAGAAGAAACAGGATTATTTTTGACACTAGCGTTTACGTTTCTAGCACCCCCCATCATTAGGAACTACAGCAGCATTGAAGGGACTAGGGTTGTGCCGATGGACGATATCATCGTCCATCGTGATGGGTGACTGACATCCCGATGGAGAGACCACCATTGTGATGCCACGCCGCCGCCACGTTGCGCGTCGACACCATAAGCCGCGGTTACATGTACAAAATATCTTGATGGGATCAATGGTCGGATTAGAATCCAACCGTGTAGATGGGCCCAGAAAAATGTTTTCAGAATATAAAAACGTTCACTAAGGTCACACTTTCCGTCAGAATAAATCATTCGCACATGCGCAGTAGGGTTTGAAAACCGGAAGGGGATACAACTTCCGCCGAGCGGCTTTTTTTCCAAACTTTATTGAATGTAACAATTCAATACAAAACGATAACAGCGCCGAGCGGCTATATACATTGACATGTCAGCTCAGTAAAATACGAGATGATCTTCTAAACGTGCTTTTTATAATGTTACGGTTATTATGAAACACCTGTTCGCTCATCATTTGAATTTTAATACGTGTGGTCAGTGCTTTTTCTGAACGGAGCCAGGATTAGCAGTATGCTAACACGGGCTAACAACATTAGCTTTGGGTGGCGCTGCACGTAAACGTGTAAGAATAACATCAGCCTTTATTTTAGTCGGGACACGACTGGAAACACAAATCCACGTGATTGCTTGAATGTTTTCTAAGGACTGAGCGACATTTCTGCTTTGAAGCTCAAACCGCTGTGTGTGCTGACGATCCTAGCTGGGCTCAGACACACACTTTTAGACCCGGTTCTGAGTTTGGTTGCTTGTACCCCTAGAGCTGCGGGACGGATCGCAGTCTTAAATCTCCCACACATACCGCTCATGTACCCCCCCCCTTCCCATCAAACACCAAGCTGTAAATCCGCACTCCGCCGGTCCACTCCGCTAAGTGCGGGAGCAGAATACTTCTTTTCTATTTTGTTTGTTACTTTTTCTGTTAAAGTCACTTCCTTCAGTTTATACTGGATCATCGCGGATGAGTCATTAGTTGGGAAATAAAATGAAAAAAGCAAAATAACGAATAGCAGTTATAAGAACGAAAAATGTAAAAATACCCCCCACCCCACACCCCGACAATGTCATCGTCCATCCCGATGGTTGACAGCAAACATCGTCAACGGCCAAATTAGGGGACATCGCCCAACCTTAGAAGGGACAAACCTCTGAGTCTCTGTGAGGACACCAGCCCTCCGTTTGTCTCTGTGCTTCAACGGTCACAGTACTGCATTTACAATCAGGAGGAGCGGACTCTTCCTTTTTTACTCTTGTTCTATTGTCTCAAATCTCCCCAACCACTGCATTTTGTGCCAAGATCAACATTTTTTTTGTTTACTCAGCCTTTTAGGTAACCTGATTGAGTTCGATCCCCTTCTGGACATCTAGTGCTCAAACAGCTGGCTTCTGCTTATAAGATGTGACATGAAAGATTAACAGACTTCTTCGGTTCTTCTGTTATCAGACACGGATGTCGAAACATGTCAGATGTCTGACAACAGAAGAACCTAAGGAGTCAATAAAAGAATACTGCAATACAGAAGTAGATGTACTTTGTTGTTTTGGGTTGCAGCGTCTCATAAAGACGCTGTATTAATAAACATCATTAGGTTTGAACCAACACTTCATTCTATGACTTCAACATGGAAGCAGCAGATGCAGCGTTTCAGGAAAGGGCTCTACGTCTTACGAAGACCCGCGGTGTTCAACTATTTCTGTCCAAATCTCTAAACTCATTCCATGGTCTTACACAAAGGACTCGAGACTGAAGGTCCTGAATAAATCGTTTTCGGAGGTCCGTCAGAGTCTGCAGCTCTTTCGCCTGTTCAGGAAAAAACAAAGAAGAAGAGAAAGGCGGCTAAATATCCCATGTGGTTAAAAAGGCCGGAAAGCAGATGAAAGTGGAAGTACCACAGTGTCCTCCAAGCCTTTTAGGTCCTCTCTGGCTTGTTCTCTTCTGGCATTCCCCAGCCTAGATGGAGCAAACAGACGGGAATCATGAAAACCTCAAGTGTTTGGGCAGCTTCCTCTCCACTGCTCACATTTCCGTCATGAGATCACACATTTTTTAAGGAGTGAACACATCCTTTCAGCTTGAACAAAATGATCTTTCAATAATAAAACATGATTGATAAGTGTTTTGGCACAGTTATTGAAAAGTGTTCAAAAGAATCAGGCAGAGAAACTCACATCAGTTTCTGGAGTCTCTGCTCTTTTTTCTGATCTTCAGCTTTGAGTTTATTCAGGTCAGACTCCAGCTTTCTGCTCTCCAGGACCAGCGACTGATTCATGCTGAGGACAGAAAACAAGCAGCTGGAATGTGGAGACGGTTCAACCCAATAGTCCAGGTTCTGTGCGTTTACTCTTTGACTCGCTCCAAGTCTCGCTGTTTTTGCTCAATTTCATCCCGAAGGTGACTCAGCTGCCTCTGATGCACCTCCCTGTGGTTCTGCATCTGTTCCTCCAGAGTTTTCTGAAAGGAGAAAACGCATCAGTTGCCTTCAGGGACACTCCTTTCCAACACCAGAATGTAGCTGCTTCATTCTCTTTGAACTTCCCATGTGAACATCTACAACCCAGCTGATGGGCTCTGCATGCCACCACATCAGACATGAAATAAAGAAACTACAACAGAACGGAAGTTCAGACTTTAAGGTTTAATTCAAGGGGCTAAAAATAAGTCTGATTAAACAAATCAACATAAGCTTCAGCCTGAAGTCTGGATCCACGGACGTCAAAGCCTGGGCTTCCTCCTCTGTGATGTGTCGCAGGCTTCACTGCAGGCTTAAGCCGGATTGAGGCGGAATAGCGGTTGGCGGTGAAACCTTTGTGTTTGTGCTGCTGAAATCGTCTCTAAATGGTAGACTATGATAGTGAAACCCCATCTAGTTTTATTCAGCTTGGAAAGGATTCTGTGATCATCCAGGACCCTCAGGACTTTTCGAGTTCTGATGTTCCCAGTGCACTCTTTTTTTCCCCCAGCATGCATTACTCTGTTGACTTGACCTCTTCATACGCACAACTTCACTCCCAGAATGAAGTTACTGTCTTCACATCTGCGCCTTGGAGAGACCGGTGGGCTGACTTTACTCTGAACATCGGAGGAGAGCAGAGCGCTGGGAACATCACATCTCCATTTTCCCAAAGATAAATGGTGTAAAACAACAAGTTCAAATTAGTCGATTGAATCGATTTATCGCCTGGCTCTACTAGGAATTCTATTTTCTTTATTCAGAACAATAGCCTGTACTGTAGCGTACTTAAAAACCCACATTAGGAGTTCTCCTGTCACTCTGTCCCCTAAAACCAGGACCCCTTCCTCCTCCTTCATTTAAGGAAGACGTCCTGCAGCAGGATCTCAGCGTCAGCCGCGGCGCGTCAGTCCGGCAGCACCGTGCTCTGAGCGTTGTTCCTTTCAGAAAAGGTCGGTGTCATTCATGCTTCTCCTTCTGCGTTTCAGGAGATTCAGCTGACGCCATTTCTCCGTTCAGAGACACAAAGTCCGGTTATAGTGATTCAGGAACCGATGGAAACAGCTGGGAAATATTCCTTAGCGGCCGGCGAGGAAGCCGCCGTGCTCCTCATCACCGCTCCCCTCCTCCCCCGCAGCATCTCCTTCAGAAGCTAAAGTCTGAGTTTTTATAATGAACCGGAGGAGTCACATGACTGACAAAACATATGTGAGACCGCGAATATACGGGGGAACACTGTAGTTTGCTGAGTGTTTAGATCCATAGTTTGTATGTAATCAGGTTTGAACGTTGCTCTTCTTTCTCTCCAAACCAAAGCTGACACAGATCTAAAAACAACGTTAAGGTCCCAAAACCTGAGAGGATCCAGTCTGACCCAAACTCTGACATCACTTAGTGAGATGACAGCTCCAAGGAAAGGGTTACCTTC
The DNA here is from genome assembly GCA_037389245.1 of Oryzias sinensis. NCBI lineage: Eukaryota > Metazoa > Chordata > Actinopteri > Beloniformes > Adrianichthyidae > Oryzias > Oryzias sinensis. The sequence continues at coordinate 11,142,559 of CM074501.1, read as the reverse complement.
ATCTCCACAGCATCTTTTAGCCTGCTGAGGTGTTCCTTCTCTTTGTCCATCACTGTTAGCTCTTGCATTTGACCTGGACACACGCAGACAACACAACACATTTATTGCAGCTATCACACAGCACCATCTGTCTTGGTGAACATGTGCGACCTTGGGCGCGGAGCTTGGCGACCTCCTCCATCAGAGCATCCTGGCTTTCCTCCAGCTGTCTCTTCTTAAGTTCCAGTTTGTGCACATCGTCTGTCAGAGATGCTGCCTTGGTCTGCAGCTGAACAGATTCCACAACAAACAGCAGGGCCTTTACATTCCTGCAGCCTATCACAGCGGCTCAGACCACGCCCTGCACTGGGAGGCCAATGGAAAGTGTTGGCAAAGACACTGAAGAGTCTCACTTCTGAGCCTCCCTCTTTTCTTAGTTCAGTACATTCAAGTTAAAAACAATTGATCAATTCCCAAGTTCAAACTAAACATTGTATTTAGTCATTCTTTAGGGTTGGCTAAAGCATCTGCCAAAGCGGTCAGATATAACCCTTGTGCTATCCTAGGCACTGTAATGTTGGGAGTTGGGTCATCTAGACCCACTAGACAGAGCTCTGAACCTTTTTTCTTCAATGATTTGTGATCTTCACTGGTGTCCATGGATTACATGAAATCTTTCCACCTTTATCCACCTTTGTCATGGTAGGGAGAACACCTCAATGGAAGGGGGGGGGGGGTCATAGGATAGCACAGGGTTAAAGATGCCGCCTACATCTTACACAACTCAGATGTACACAAAAGCTCCAACTCTGTCCTCCCACCCGGAGACAATCTCAGAGAAAAGAGCCCAACCTGGTTGGTGACATTCATCATCACGTAACACAGCTTTGTCATGTGGTCTGCACCGCCATCAATGTTAAAATTAAACAAATTCAATGTGAATACGACTAAAAACAGCAAGAAGAGTGACAGTAATGAAAGAAGTAAAAAGGGGGAAATGGCTCCAAAACGCTAAAGAAGTTGTCATTATGTCCTCATTTGCCCCTCTGTATAGTACTACCTCTAGCCACTGGATGGCAGTATAGTACTTCTACAACATACAGGTCATCATCAACTGTCAAAAACTGCCCAAACCTGAAGTCCACAGTAGAAATCACAGCTATTGCTTTTAGCAGTGTTCTGATCTTTACTTTGATGTGTGTTTTTACTTCACTTTGAGTAGAATGATAGAAACGTTCCTCATGTCAGAGACCAACCAGCACCACTGGTGTCAGGTGTCCTTTTCTATTCCCACCTTCAGATCCAGGAACAGCTTACCTGCAGAATGAGCAGCTGACCGGCACCAAGCTCCTTCTCACTGGCCTCCATCCTGCAGGTGATCTCTGTCAGCTGGTCTTCCAGGTGTTTGCTGCGGCTCACCAGAGATTTCACCTCAGACTTCATCTTACTAACGAAGAGGCGGGCAGTGGTAAACTCCTCCTCCATCATCTCGCTTCCTTCAGCCATCTGAACCAAAGTAGTGGAGGAGAAAGTTCATCTTTAGATTCATGAAGTTCATTTCCATTTCCCCCATCATGTATTTACCAAATGCACTATAGAGACGCATGGAGGCATTTTGTTGAATGTTTCTGGTTAAACTTGAATAACTTTGTTCTGACTGAACCCTGTAGAACCGCAGCAGTGAGGAAAACAAGTGTTTGATGGGAACAGGAAGCAGAAGCAAATGTGACCCAAATTCATAAAGAATGTGTTAAAAAAAGAAAAAGCTGTTTAACTTATGGACCAAAAACAACATCTGTCAACTAACGATGGTTACCATTTAGCCAGTTAAACTAATTTAACTAACTTTTGGTAATAATATTATTTTTGGACTTTTATTAAAGTATTTATTTAGAGATTCAGGTTGTAACTGTACCGTATTTGAACTTTAGAAATCATGAAGGTCTGACATTTTCCTCTTAGGTGAGAGACATCATCCAAACATCACATTGCAGGATTCTTTCAATCATTTATTGGTTTGCTACTGCTGCAAATAACTATGTGCACCCCGTCTTTCAGCTGGACTTCTGACCCTTAAAGACCTGTTAGTCCGCCTCTACATAGTCCACTTCCACTTCTTTACCAGGTCAGAGGCACCTGTTTGAGGTGGTTAGCTGCATAAAGACACCGGTTCACCACGTACAATCAGTATGACGCCAACTACTAACATGGCCAAGACCAAAGAGCTGTCCAAAGACACCAGAGATCGTAGACCGTCACAAGACTGGAAAGGGCAATGGGGCAATTGAATCGGTTTGTTCAAGAAGGGCCCAAGTCCAGAGACTTTGCTAGTCCTCTGAAATGAGTAAAGTGAGGTGCTTCATATTATCACATTTGGAAGCTATGCTAAATCTGGGTAAAGTATGAATCATTTGGTGTAGCCTCCCTTTAAGATATGCAATTAAAATCATTTCCTGGAAAAACAAACCTCTCGGACTTGGGCCCCCTTTGAACTAACCGATTCAATTGTCAAGCTTTTGGTGAAAAAGCTCCACTGTTGGAGCAGTTCTTAGAAAATGGAAGAAGATAAAGATGACTGTCAAGAGACTGAAGCTCCATGCAACATCTGACCTGGAGGGGTCTCAGTGACCCTAAGACCCTAATCTGCACAATGTCTCTAAACATAAATGTTTCGCAGCCTTACAGCCCACAGACAGCTGTCATTTTCAAAGGTCTTTCTTAAGCCTTTCAGAGGAAACTATTTGATCACACTTTGGCACACTAAAATAACCACGTTTTAATGAAATATGAGTTATTTTCACTGATAATTTTCCTACTCAAAAGACTCAATCTCTGAGGCTCCGCCTTTCTCTGTTGTGGGTGCCGCCCCTTTAATGACATCATCTCGGCCTCTTCGCCCACGAAAACAAACATCAGGACTTTTGCATAGCTGGACTGTGGAGCCTTACAACAGCGGTTTGCCAAACACTGCTAGCTCTACTGACAAAGTGGGAGTGTCTGTTAGCCTGGGGGCGGAGCTGACAGCACAGACTCTTCCTGGAAGGGGCGGTTCTTAATAATCTACGTCACAATGTGAGGACCTGCTTGGTTTCATGGATGGGGAGGGGCTGGTGCTCAGAGAGCAGGTTTTTAGAGGAAAATGCATGAACGGATCAAAATAGTGCATAGGGGGTGAGGAATAATTATAATAGGTTTAAAAGCTCAATACGTTGATTTTACATGATAAAGGTTCTGTAAATCTCTTTAGGTGTTTAGTGTTCCTAATCGCTAAATCAAACAAAAAAAGCCAATGGATTTTTTCTACCTAAATACGGATCTGACCATAGATCCTGGTCATATCTGACAAAGCATGTACACAAAGACGGGGGGGGGGCTCACAATTCTGAGCTCGCTTGTTCCAAGGACGCTGCTGATTTCACCGAGCTCCCTGAGCAGCAGGTTGAGGATCTCTGCAGACCTCTTCTTGTGGTACAAAATGAGCTCCTGTTTGGTGGATGAGTCCCTTTCTGCTGCCTCCAGAGCCGCCTGAGACAACGAGACACAGAGACCTTCACCAAACTGATCCACGTTCTTGTCAGGTTTCCATATGCAGGAGGACTTACAGTTTTGAGTCCAATCTCCTCATTCAAGTGCTCAATGCTGTGAGTCTTTGCCTCCACCTCCTGGCTCTTGTGGTCATAGTTGACGGCGAGCTCTTCCAGAGCCTGTAGGACCTCCTTCACCTCTTCTTTAGCCGCCTCGTTGTCTTTCTGCAGCTGCGACAGCGTTTCCTGTAACTGCTGGTACTCCTGACGGCTGGACGTCAGCAGCTGTGGGCGGAGCATCCGGTTCTCAGGAACAGGTACGTTGACATTGACGGCTTGTTTCTGAGGAGGCTTACCTCGTCCTGATCCATCAGCTGCTCTTTAAGTTTTTCACACATCTGACTCTGCTGGTTAATTTCATCATCCTGCGAAGAAGATTTCAGCAACGTTGACATCTTCACGCATAGAAATGGTCAGATTAAAGTCACCAAGTGTTGCCAACTCCTTAGTAACTAAATGAGCAATTGTTGTCCAAGTAGTATTACCATTTTTTTAGGAGTGTCCTTACAGAGAAGGAGGGTCTATGGGCAGAGATGCCCAGTTTAGTTTCTACATGTTCTCAATATTTCATGTTTACTGCACAGTTAGCGGTATGAAACCCATTGAGACGACTGTGGTTGTAATTCTGGGCTGTAGAAATCAAATTGAATTGAATTGAAAAGCCTGATTTGGTAGGACTGAACCCACTTTATCATCCAGCTGCTGGTACAGGTCCGTGATGAGTTTCTCGTACTGCAGCTTCTCCTCCTCGGTGGGCGGAGCAACGCTCTCAGCCAAAGCTGGCGTCTCACTGCTGTTCTTCTTGTTTCTGCTGCTCAGCTGCTCCTCCACAGGTACAGACTCACCTGCAGGAGACACCACCCACCGCTCAGTTTCACATTTCATTTGAAGTGCTCGTGTGCTTTACCTGTGCAAAGTCTGGACTCAGACGGACAGTGACGCAGAAATATGTTCACATTTTTGCCAAATGTTTTTCTTTCTAGTAAACAAGAATTATTTACACCAAAACAGAATTAAAAGAAAACACTATGACGCCAGTTTGAATTAGAATTACAACCTTAACAGAAAAAAATTAGGAGTTCAAGATTACTATGCACTAACAGCAACTCAGAGGTGAATTTCTAATGAACTCCTGCTGCTCTGCAGAAACTATGTCCTAGAAAACGACACAGGTAAAACGGCATAATCATAATTAAGAGACCACTGGAAACGCTTTGAGAATAGATCAATAGATGATGGGAATGGGACTGTAAGGATCAACAGTTGTGAAGATGTTCTTGGCGTTGGAGGCTTGTCCTCTTAGTGGTAAATAAGAAACACATCACTCTGGCCAATCAATTCAGCTTCCTTCATCAGACCGTAAAAGAGAAGACACGTTTTTCTTTGTCCATATGAAATCTGCAAACCTCAAGTAGAAAAGTTGGCTTTATGAATGTTACAAGGCCTTTCAGCATGACAACCATCCCAAACACACGTTGCCCGGGTAACAATCAGAACCGGATTTAAAACACTGTAGAACTATCAAATGAATGGACTCAGTAGGGGTGGGTTTACATAAGCGTGCTTCTTCCCACTCCTTTTCAAGCAATAAACCAAACTCTACTTATAGTTCAGTTAATGATCACTATTTAATTAAGCAAATGTGATTTAAGTGACATTTTTGTTTTGTTTTCTCTCTTTTTAATCTATGCATTTCATCATTTCTGTAATGGGTTTGATAAATATGTGAAATTTCTTTAATGCTTTAACTACAATGGTTGAAATAAATCAATAAATCAAATCAAATCAAAAAAAGGAGTGGCTTCATTAGAAGCATTTCAAGGTCCTGGAGTGGTCTGGCCAGTCTCCAGATCTCAACCCCATAGAAAATCATTGGAGGGAGTAGAAAGTCTTTCCCAGCAATAGCCCCAAAACATCACTGCTGTAGAGGAGATCTACAAGGAGGGATGGGCCAAAACCTCACTGCTCTGGAGGAGATCTGCATGGAGGAATGGGCCAAAACATCATTTCTCTAGAATAGATCTGCATGGAGGAATGGGCCAAAACATCACTTCTCTAGAATAGATCTCCATGGAGGAATGGACCAAAACATCACTGCTCTAGAGGAGATCTGTACGGAGGAATGGGCCAAAACATCACTGCTCTAGAGGAGAGCTGCATGGAGGAATGGGACCAAAACATCACTGCTCTAGAGGAGATCTGTATGGAGGAATGGGCCAAAACATCACTGCTGTAAGGGAGATCTGCAAGGAGGAATGGGCCAAAACATCACTGCTCTAGAGGAGATCTGCATGGAGGAATGGGCCAAAACATCACTGCTCTAAGAGAGATCTGCATGGAGGAATGGGCCAAAACATCACTGCTCTAGAGGAGATCTGCATGGAGGAATGGGGCAAAACATCACTGCTCTAGATGAGATCTGCATGGAGGAATGGGCCAAAACATCACTGCTCTAGATGAGATCTGCAATGGAACACTATGAAAGACTTTTTTTGAAGATGTTTTATTCGCTATTATTCACTATTATTTTATTTTCTTATCATATGTTTTTTATGTTTTGTTTTAAATTCAGGACTCATTCTAAAAAAAACAACAACTAATAAATGATGAAATATGACCAAATATCTCTGTTTCTGACCTTTTCGCCACCTTTTTAGCTCACTCTCCAGTTTCTGGATCACGATGCTCAGACTCTTGTTCTTCTCATTTTCTTTTTCGTATTTCTTCTTCCACTCCTCAGCAGTCAGCTCCAGATTTACAGACACCGTGTTCTTTATGGTTTTGGCCCTTAAATGCAGAATCAAAAGCTTTATGGTCACAACACTAAAGAAACCAGGAGGGATGCAAATGGAAACAGGTTAGTTTGTGCTGGAAGGAAGCTCCAGCTACAGATGAAGATCTGGATAAATATCAACTGGATTTTCTGGGAAACAGAAAATAACAGAAGGGGGGGGGTATTTTGGTATTTACATTTTCACATGAAAACAAGGCAGACACACCGTCTTTGTCATCTTCAAACTCAGCAGAGAATTTCTACACATTCTGTACTGAATCAGAGGTTGAAGGATGTTCTACTACCTCTGTCCGAACATGAGGGTGGACTTGGTTTCAGCTTCATTATAAACGGATGGCGAGCAACATATGATAATGGTGGTTCGACAGTTTCCTCCCAGTGAATCCTGCAGGATTCGAGTCATCTTACTGTCTCGGTATGGGACATGTCCTTTCTGCAAGAGAGCAGCAGACAGAATGTCCATGAGGACTAATCCTTCAAGATGTTCTCACTTCAAGGATTTTCCCTCCAGGTTTCCAAGACTCTCTAGAAAAAACGGTTTTAAATGGCCATAAACACCAAACATATGCGTCATCATTTTGTTCACTTTTGATGAATTCATGTAACACTGTTTCTAAAACAGGCAAGTCCGAAAATCGGTCTGCAGGCCAAATGCAGCCTGAAGCTCACGGTCCTGTTAAAAAAGTGGATGAAATATGGCCTCCATCACTGCTGGCAGGACAAACATGCAGCCAAAATATACACATATGTATGTTTGTTGAGTCTCAATTCCCGTTCCTGCTGTTCATGCTTTTGTCTTTTAGTGTTTCGTGTGTTCGGCCCGTTTCTGTCCCTGCTGTTTCTCTCTGAGTTTTCCTACATGCTGTTCTTGTCCTTCGCTTCATCTCAGAGATCCAGGAGGCTTTTTGCCGCATCGCCGGCTTTGGAGAAGCGCAGCTCGCCACCAGCTTGGGGAATTCCCACGCTCACCTATGCAGGTGTGATCTACTAACCTCACCTGCTGGTGGAATCCTATGGAGCTAGAATTGAGACTTTCAATTTGTACTTGTAACTTTGGTTTTGTTACTTGTAACTTTGGTTTTTTACTTGTAACTTTGGTTTTTTACTTGTAACTTTGGTTTTGTACTTGTAACTTTGGTTTTGTTACTTGCACACACTAACAATTCAAGTTTCAAGTTCCAGGTTCCAGGTACAAGACCTAAACACATTTTTACCATATTTGGCATGCCAGGAAGAACCAATGAGGGGCGAATTTCAACCATGTTTCTAGAATCTAGGATAATAATTTTGCTGCTCTAAAATAAACATTTTAGAGGACAGGAGTCCTTCTATAGATAACCAGTTCAAACAGGAGTCATTAATACAGGTAACCAGTGGAGGACAGAGGATCCTCTACAAAAGAAGTTACAGGTCTGTGAGAGACAGAAATCCTGCTTGTTTGTAGATGAACAAATACTTATTTTCCACCAGAATCTACAAACACATTCTTTAAAACTCAGACAATATGATTTCTGGATTTTCTTCTCATTTTTCTCTCATAGTTGAGGTTTACCTATGATGTAAATGTCATGCCTCTCTCATGTTTTTGTGTGGGAGGACATGCACAACTGCACAACAAAACATCTGCAACAAATGAAATAACAACCAAATTTATGTTGTTAAACTATAACTCTGCATTTAATAATATTAGTTTTGCCTCCTAAAAGCCTCCAGCCTTCGAACTCGTTAACCTTAATAGACAGCAACCGCCGCCAACAGGGCCAAACTAGAAATCTGTCCCTCCTGGCAAAAGCGAAAGCATCAATCAAACATGTTTGTGTCACACTGGCAGTAACAGACTCACCGTTCCTTCACTCAGAGCAGCAATGACGTTTCCCAGAGCAGACAGAGACTTGTTGATGTTCTTTGCTTCATCCAATATGGCTCCCTCTGCACCGGTTTTACTCACCTGGACAGAGAACAGAGGCATGAGAAGAGCTCAGAGACGGTCTCCACGAGGACCGCCTACAGAAGCTGGAGCCACACCTTTTCACTGCCAGCCAGGTCCACCAGGTAGAGTTTCCCAGACAGTTTGGTTTCTGTCTCCACGTTCTCCTGCTTGATGTTGATCAGGAAAATACTGTGACTGCGAGAGCTGTGCTCATTCATGTCTGCAGGAAGAATGGAGACGGTCGTGTCACAACTCACAATACCAACAAATCAGTCAGACAGAAGTTAGAAAATACACCAAGTATTACAGCTGCAAATTCAAAAGCCAGTCAACTCACAACTAATGAGAAACATTTATAATTCATTTATTCAATGTCTTTTTCATGAATTATTACTGTGGAAGTTTGCAGTGTTTGCACATTCTCATTTTTGGTGTTTTTTATTAAACATTTTTTTGTTTTTAATACTTTTTGTGTGTTTTTTGTTCCACGTCACTTTTTAGAAAAATACTTTATGTTTTTGTGGCCTTTAAGGCTTTCATTCATACAATATAGCTTTCAAAATTTACAATAATAGAATGAAAACATTGTTTTATTATTCAATATTAACCATTTTAATTTAATTTCTTTTTATCAGCAGCACCCCCCCTCTGTTAAATATGCTGCAGCATATTTACTGGAATTAAAACTGCAAAAAAGTCAAACTTGACATTTTCTATTATTGTGACTTTGATGCACCTTTTTATTTCTCTTTTTTTTACTATTGAATATAAACTTGACCGTACTGGAGTAAAAATCCAACAGGATATCTATGCATGTAAATGTCATTCTATTGGTGTTATTTACAACACAAATACCCAAATGAGATCAAACTAAACAATCTGTAAATGTTCATATCTAACAGCAGACTTCTATGAACTGGTTTCTAAGGATGACTGTAAATCTTCAATCAGACATCAGGCAGTTGTAGATGTGATGCTGTCATGAGACTTACTTGTGACGGCAACATGCCTGTTTGCTTTTCCCTCGTCAATGATGTCCATCACTTCGTCAGGACTGGACACAAAACGCTCTGTGCAGCCCTAACGGGAGAAGAGAACCACTTAACGGTGTGTGAATGCGTCTGAACGTCCCGGTGATGGCGCCAACCGGCCGCCACGCCTCTGTCCGTCTGGCCCAGGTGGGGGTAACTGCGGATGTAGCCTCTACATCAGCAGTTACCCCCACCCAGAATGAATGAATGATGGACACGTTGGAAGAACTGTGAGCGTCTGGAAAAGCAGATAAATCCAATCCATTATTATTATTAAAACCAAAAACTGAAAACTTTTTATGTTGCAAAGCATTTTACTGAAAATTTTCATTGTTCATAGTTTACAGCTGCAATCTCATTTTTGTTATTTATCTTAGTTTTAGAAAAGCAGTGTTTGCTTTAAGAAGCTAAAAATACATTTTTGGCTTGAAAACACAGAATCAAGGCAGTACAACTAAAAGTACTACTGGTAGTGCTGGGATGAACAATCCGGATGAACACGCTCTGAGCTCAGCCCACAAGAGTGAGTGTACCCACAAACGGGTACTAGTACACTAGCGGTACTAGTGCGTGTACTGCTTTAAGAAGTCACGTGACCTATACAGGAAGTGTGTCGATGGGACGTGTTTCAAAGGACACCAACCATATGGAGGTGTTGCTGTGGATTTGATGGAGAGGAAACGGTTTGCTGCTGCTGTGTCTGTTGGGTCTTTGCTTGTCTGGTTCAACCTCAGACTTCATGAATGGTTCCAAAAAGGAGAAGTTTCCCCGGTCTGGAATCATTGTTAGCTTTAGACGGCAAGTGGGCTCAATCTGTTTCTCCTGGTCATTTGGAATGAAATGTGTATCTGTTCTTTTCTGCTTGCTGTTACTGTCACTTTGTGGACAGAGAACTCCGTTAATCCGTGTTGGAGTACTGGAAACACAGAAGCGCCCTGCAGAAAGCGTGGCCACAGGTCAAAACCAGCTTGATGGAAGAGTGCGGCATATGGGCCGGTCATGTGACTCAGCAGCACATGCCAAGATAAATGTATTGCCCATGCCATGAATTGAATCGTGTTATGAAGTAACATTTTTTTACACGGCACAACACAGCAAACTGTAACATACTTTCAATCAAGCATTACAGCCAAAGAAAAGCTCACTCACATGAGGAAAGAAGTCTCAGGGTCAAAGGTCATTCCATTGATAAAAATGACCCACATTGAATTCTTCCCCTACTGCTTCTCCCTACTCCAACATTTAGCCCTCCTAATGGAGAGTATCAGAAAAATAATGTCTTTTGCTGTGGACGTCACTACCACTCGATGACGTCATCAATAGTCGCCAGTTCCACGTTGGCGGGTGGTTGCCAGCGTTCGAGAAGAGCATGACAACATCAGTTCTATAACTTTAAAATGCCAAAACAAAAAGGCCTTACTTACATTTACATGTAAACTTCTGTGCTTCAGAGCACACTAAAGACTACACACCCACGTCTCGCTGTGCCGCCGAGAAGAATGGCAGGGATACAGAGGCCTCCATCACGAGGGTCTCCATTTCTGACACCCCATCCCTCCAAACGCCCAACAATTGAAAGGATAGGGAGAAGCCGGCGGCGTAGGGGAGGAATTCAGATTCCCCCCAAGCCTCTACAGAGTCTAAAACAGCTGCTGAACAGCTGGCTGAAAAACAGACGGATTCACTAAACCTCAGTTACCACTAACTGCCCTGTCTGCAGGTGAAAAATGGGCAAATCTGTAAGAGTCACGCAGGAGGCCTGCAGGACATTTTAAGATAATAGATCGCTATGTGAGCCTGTTGGGTGAAAGTCTTCATGCACATTTTTCGTCATGATGCGGGCGCCAGGTAAGCGGCTGGAAGGCTCAGCGTGTAGGATTGGCGCATGGCAAACCAGGGTTTGTTTCCAAGGGGGCGCCATGAGCTTCGTCCTTCTGCCTACCTACACTCAGTCAGTAGTGATGGCCTAGTAGTGGTTAGCATCGCTGGCAACAACCATTTCTTTATTATATTCATAGTGGATCAGTTGAGGCCCGGGTTAACAGCAACCGCTATCGGTGCTGTTCCCCGTCAGAGTGGAAATCGGACAACTGTTGATCTAAGGCGCATTGGTAGGACGAGAGAGAAGAGGAAAGTCATGAGTGTTGGACTGACAGGAGGGACGTTGAATGTTGGAACTATGACAGGAAAAGGTGAAGAGTTGGTGGACATGATGCAGAGGAGGAAGGTAGACATGCTGTGTGTCCAGGTGAGCAGGTGGAAAGGTAGCAAGGCTCAAGTTGAAGAAGACAAAGACGAAAGAGGAGGAGGATCAACCTATGAATCAACCTATGAAGTATGTTTTTGGACCGGAGTAAACTAATGGGGAAAACATGCAGAGCCACACAGAAAGGACCCAGCTGGGATTTGAACCAGAACCTTCTTACTGTGAGGTGAGAGCTTATCGTCCCCAGTGAAGCCAATGTCATAACACACAAATATTAAATATATTTGGCAAAAGTATCACCCAGCTATGGCACATTCTTTTCCACTGAAAGGCAGTTTGAACAATGTTGAAGAATCAACTACGGATCATGCCAGTATTGAACGTACAGCCCATAAAGCTAAACTCCTCCCCTGGACCATGTTCCTTCGCTGGCGGTCCAACTCAACGACTTCATGATCAGTCCAAGCAAAATGTTCACGTGTCAAAGTTGACATAGGACTGATTGACACGTTTGTGGTTGACAAGCCAAAATGGGATGTCAGCAGAGGCCATCCATCCGTATCCTCCGCTACATTCTGAGTCAAAGCTGCAACCAAAGTCATGTGCCAGAAGACTTCTACACTTGTTGCTTAAAAGATAAATGAGTTTTTGTACTCGCTCATTTTCTACTACTTCTAAAGGTCACTCAAACAACCAGCCTACCAGCTGCGCGACAGAAGACATTTTATAATGTTCGTTGGAGAGCTTATAGACCTTCTGCATCTCTGTCATAAAAATATATATAAGATAAAATCCCAGCCCTCCCATTAAACCTCTCTTCAGGTTCATCTGCATACGCCGGGGGAAATGTATTGTGGGATGAGACACGTACCCTTGTCTGGGCAATCACAGAGATGAATACAACTTAACATTTATTCCTGTCCAACAACGCTGTAGCCACAAGAACTTGTCTGTGAGGGTATTTCATACATGTGTTTTTATAAATGCTGTGAGCACATACAAGGAACTACACAGGGAAGCTTTGAGAGCAGTAACTGGGTCATGTCATTACCAAAAAAGATGCACATTACTGAACTGTATACTCGGTACGTGTTTGTATTCAAGCAGCTCAATAAGTAGAGATTTCATGAATTTTTCATGGGCCACAGAGTCCAATTAAAGGAATTGTCTTGACTTATTGTAATGTCTTCTAGCTTTATCTATGACTGGCTGACCTCAGTCTGTAGGGTTAGATCACTATTGTGAGACGCAAAAGCCAAAAGACTAGAGTGCATCATGTACCCTTAATACTACATGTATATCACAAATATATATATATATATATAATTTCAAACACGTTACAGCTCTATAGCGAAACAAAACATCTTATGGGTTGGTTTGAAACTTGCATGCAAATGCAGGAATGGAACCTTGTACCTTGACAAAAGGAACCCTGTTTTTGTCCTCATGAACAGCCAAGTTGGTCTTTGATACTGAAACAAAATGTTACGTTTAAAAAAGTCCCGTTTGCAAACGAACATGAAATACGTCTGACTGCGTAACACGTCTTACCGTCCAATAAGTCTCTGATTTTGTCCAAATAGATTTCAAAGTAGGAAACCTGCAGATTAAGAGAAGTTCATAGACATCAAGCAAAGATAGGAAGACGTTAAACATTTGAAGGCGTTTTATAAAGTTCCACCTTAAAAAGCATAGATTGAAATGTAAGGTGGACGTCACCAACATCACCTTGATGTGGAATTCCAGATTATCATCCATAGCATAGATGTGATCAAAGATGTCTCTGGCTATGCGAGGGATGATCCCCATCAGGCGGGAATTGTGAAGGTTTCCCTGAACACAGATACGACATACAAACAGGTAGAAATCCCAGACATGTTCAGTCCTGTATGCACACACACACACACACACACACACACACACACACACACACACACACACACACACACACACACGCTACATACACACACGCATACACGCATTAATATTGGCCACACACGCACGCACGCACGCCGCGACACGCATTACGATGCGACATTGCCACACGCGACGCGACGCACGCACGCCAAGCACGCACACGCACACAATACCCAACCACCCACACATGCACACACGCACGCACACACACACACACACGACACGACGCACACACGCACACACGCGACGCGACACGGCACGCACGCACGCACGCACGCACACGCATTATTTCCATGCGCGGCGACGACGACGCTACACGCGACATTTGAGGAGCATATTATCGCACGACGCATACACACGCATTGACACACGCACGCACGCACACACACACACGCATACACACACACACCTAACCACCTACGCACGACGCATACACACGCATTACACACGTTAAAATACACGACAAGACGCGATACACGCAGACGACGCGACGCACACACACACGCACGCACGCACACACACACGACACACACATACACACACACACACACGCACACACACACGCACGCACGCATACACACAGGCACGCACACACACACACCCACCACCTAATGCACGCACACACACACACACGCACACACAAACACACACACGTGACGCACGCACACACACACGCACACACACGACGCACACACACACACACACACACGCACACACACACGCAAGCACACACGCACGCACACACACACGACACACACACAAACACGCACACACACGCACGCACGCACGCACGCACGCATACACACACACACACACACACACACACACACACACACACACACACACACACACACACACACACACACACTGACCTCCATTGTGTGCGTCTTTCCCGATGATGTCTGTCCATAAGCAAAGATGGTACCGTTGTATCCCCCCAATACATCTGAAATGCAGAGCATGACACACAGGCAATCAACACAACAGAAGCAACACAACAAACATGAAACACAAGAGCAACACACACATAGAACAGATGAGCAACATAACTGTAGAAAACAGAGACATTCACCTCTGACGATCTGTTTTGCACAGGAGTCGTACACCTGAACCTGCTCCGTGTTTGGAGGAAGGACTTTGTCGAACATATAAGGCTTTCCCTGAAACACAGGAAACATTCTGTCAAAATAAAAGCCTCATCATCATTTTCACTACTGCCTCCAGTCTGGATGCGTTCCATGTGATGAAGAAGGGAAATAACTGATGAGGAAAAAACCAGGAAATTCTTTCTATCTTTCCTCCTTCCCATGACTGAAAAGGATCCAGTGGAGGCTAAGAAGAGCTGCAGGTGTCCTTTATTTTGGGATGTTTCGTTTCAAAACTGCAGACCCTTGATGTGTCTCCTTCTCAGGCAGGATTGAAATCTTTTTCATGCCCACAATCTGTGACCAGCCTGAATTATTTTTGTATTATTGGTTGAATCCATTGTCTTTCTCTTTCTTTATTCTAGTATCTTCCTCCGTTTTTGCTGCTTAATTCCTATAATTGTTCAACTATTGTAATGTTCAGCTCTTTCATCTTTTTCCAGCTGTGACTTTTGGTCCTTCAGATCCTTGAACTTTTCCAGATATTCCAGGATTATGTGGATTATATGTCCCAATCACTGTACCTGGTTGTTGGAGCAATGGCCGGACACGTGAGTTATAGTGTATAGCTTTGCTGGTTCGATACCCGCCTCAGCGTTTTTCACACAAACATGTTTTTTTGTTTGTTATTGGGCTGTTTTCACTTTATTTATGGTCAAATTTGATTGTTTATTTTACCTTTTTTAGGCCAGTTATTCCCCTTTAAGCTTCATTTTCACTCAGCAATAGAGCATCAATCCTGCAGTTTCTTCTGGAAATGCGGCCCTTGTAGTTCCTATCAACATGTTCCACAGAAAAGTGGGAATTTCCTGTTCGGATTTCTCCCCAAAGCCCTGAAGTTCCGGTTTTCCCGTTTTTCCTTTCTTATCCTGGAGCTTCAGTGAACAGGGAGCATGGATGGTTTTTCCAGAACCCTCCCCCGTCTGTTTCTGCAGATCCGGCTCCGTCTCTTCTGCCTCCATCATCAGATGATGCGCCCCCCCCGTCACCCAATACCTGCTGTTGCTGCTTCTCGTCTTAAACCCCACACCCACCGTCAGACACAGACTCATTTCGCCCCCACCCGTAAGTGCGCCCTCCCCGGCTGTGTAGTGTTTTTTTCCGCGCCGCGTGCCGCCCCGCACTCACCGCCAGAACCACCGTGTCCTCCCCGCTGAACTTGGGGATGAATTTGTCCCCGCGGCTTCGCTCCGTGTCGTTCAGCGGCCGGAAGCGGCACATCACCCGACCCCCGCACTCTGCCGCGTCCATCCTCACGGACCGTTACACCGAGACGACAGGTAGCAGCGGCGTCAGCGCCTCGCCCAGTCCGCCTCGCGCCGCTTTGTCCGTTGTGATGATGCGCGTGCCAGCTCCGATGTCACAGGTGTACAAGGAGACGCCAAGCCGCGCGGACTTATGGGAGATGAAGTCCAATATAGACCTCAGGGGTGCTGGAAGGCGCCTTAGTGGCAGGAGACCAAACTGATCTCCCAACTTGAGTTTATTTTTTATTTAGTTTTGTTACAGTTTAGAAAAAAGCAAAGCAGAAATTAATTTTCTATGTTCATTCTAGCTGTGTGGTTTTAGAACTGTTCACCAATGTTAGTAGAGTCCCACGCTGATCATCATTTGGTCTTTTGTTAAATCGTTCTCAGTGGCCTTTTAATGAAGATGATGATGATGAAGATGCCGTTTTTCTTTTTCTAGGACATAGTTTCTGTAGAGCGCAGGCGCTCATTAGAAATTCACCTCTGAGTCGGGATCGATTTACATGCAGACTCTCTCTGCTTCCCGACATCCGTCTGTGTCTTTCCCGCTAGCTTACAGTCCCTCACAACCCCAAGCTAACATCTGGATGCAACAAAAATGCAGACAATATCAGAGCTGTCCAACCGTACGGCCCACCTCCACCTCCTCTGCTCCTCCTCCAGAACATCTCCCCGCTGCCTTCCAGCTCTCATCCATGTCCTGAACATCTCCAACCTTCTTCAGGTATGGTTGCAGGACCAACCATCTTTCCACTCTTCCTCATCATCATCAGCGCCTTTCCCTACTTCATCCTTACACATTGATCTTGCGTTTTCTGCTCCACAACAGCCTCCTCTTCTCCTCTGTGTTCTCTAACATGCTCCTCATTCATCAGACCTTCAAGGTTCTCCTTCCGTCTTTCCGTCACACTTGTAGAACACATTTCCATCCATCTGTCCTTCATCGTCCTAAGCTGCTGCTGCCTACCTGCCCATCATTTTGCAAGCCAGCCTGAAAGAATCACTAAGACTTTTAACTATATGGACTGAGTTATCGATCATACGCTATTTTTTCCTGGCGAAGCTCACAAAACGTTTTCATGAGTCATAGACCCACAGTTTTCTTACAGTACAATCATTAAACTCAAATGCGAAATCTGAGGCAGCTTTTGCAAAGGATCACGACTGAGTGAAACAACACAAAGCATGGAAATTGAAAGTTCTAGCAATTTTTCCTCGCAAAAATAAAAGAAATTTTATCAGATCACCAGAACAGTAAAACAACATAAGAGAAAGCGAACTGCTATCATGGTTGATGATGAATGTAGAAAAATAATGAAGGGACCGAGATGAACAACTTAAAAACATTAAAAACTGGCCTCACTTACACATAGATACAAATTCACATTTTTAAGAAATAAAGTAACCTAAAGTTTGCGAAAGGCTAAAGCAAAATTCTTCATGGATATTATTGTTGAAGCAAAGGGAAACGCCAAAAA
Source organism: Oryzias sinensis (assembly GCA_037389245.1). Taxonomy (NCBI): domain Eukaryota; kingdom Metazoa; phylum Chordata; class Actinopteri; order Beloniformes; family Adrianichthyidae; genus Oryzias; species Oryzias sinensis. The sequence continues at coordinate 11,125,245 of CM074501.1, read as the reverse complement.
GATCTGGCAAAATCTTAATAAATTAATTGGCAAAGAAGTGAATGACTCACACAAAAATATTTGATACTACAATGAACAAATGTAATGGAAACTAATCCAATTGTTCTAACTAACTAATTTAACCATTTTTCATTAACCTGTTAGGGAGACAGAAATGTTTCAAGAACCTACTCTGACTGCCAGACTTATTGATTCTGCAGAACCCGTTTTTTCTCACGAGAAATCACACAGCTGATGTTACTAAAATCATTGGCTCATTTAAAAATTGTAAGATTCCTGCTGCCGCAAGGCTGTCATTGGGCGCGGTGGGGGTCTGGGTGATGAAGGCACTCTCCTCTTCTTTTCCTGCCCACCATCCATTTTAGAAGAACATAAGATCACCTGAGCACAGGTGTTAGCTCACCAACTAAATAGTTTGGCGTGACTGAATGACTGAAATATTACACTAGTTGGTTTTTAAGGCATAAGTATGCGGTGGAACACTATCTGTTTTGTATATATGTCTATTGATGTGGACATTTTTGCAGCTAGCAGGTGTGTTTATAATATTTGAGTGTGTGTGTGACAGCTCTGCTTTTTTTTTTTAACTCAAACTCAAACTCAAACTTTATTTATTTATATAGCTCTTCATTTTGGTTAAAACACAAAGTACAATATAAAATAGATAAAATAGCTGCAAAGTGAAAGTTGTTCAAAACAGAAAACAAAGGACAATCACAAAGAAGGTACTCTCCTCACTCACCCCGCCCCACCCCACTCCACCCAGTTACCCCAGTAGAACCGTGAACAGAAAAAGAACTGCAGTTGAAGAAGGTCTGGCTTTGGTACTGCTATGAGGAATCATGATCGTGAGATCCATTCATTCCAAGGCCCACGGACCACAGGGGCTATTACCGCAGCGCCCGCCCAACACAGGGCAGCCCAAGGCCTCCTCCATGGCTATTAGACCACAGAGTGGGACCCCAGCCCGCCTGTCCAGAACGTGGCAGACCACAGCAACGGCACTCCCGCAGTCATTGGTAGCCTAAGAACGATGGATCTCAGAGGAAACACTGGAGTAAAACATCAGAATAAAAAAATAAAATGATCATAAAATAACAAGAATAAAAATAGAAAAGATAAAAATGTAAAATAAGATATAAGAATGTTAGCAATAAAAATAAAAACGTCAGTGATTAAAACATAACCTAAGAATCATTGGTAAAATAACAATAAAAAGAATCTCGTATATTAGAAACAAAGATAATTATAGTCCTTACAAGAAAATAAATAATTAAATATGTAAATAAATACCAATTAATAAATAGATGAATAATAAAGACATAATGAATGATCAAAGTAAGATAAAAGCCAAATTAAAAAGGTGGGTCTTGAGCCTCTTAAAAACCTCTACAGTCTCTGCGGCCTGAGGTTCTCCGGCAGGCTGTTCCACAGGCGAGGACCGTAATGGCAGAACGAAGCCTCACTGTAGGTCTTGGTCCTCACCTTAGGGACAACTAAGAGGCCAGTGCCAGAGGACCTCAGGGTCCGCGAGGGCTCGTATTTTAAAATAATATCATTTAAATAAGAGGGCCCAAGACCATAAAAACATTTATAAACCATTAAAAGAACTTTAAAATCACTGAATATTACCATGAACTTTACTATAATGACAACAACCAGTAAACTTGTTGCTTTATGCTGCTTCATGGTCTTATCCTCTTCCCTCCTATTATCACCCCTCACCCCTCTCATCGTCCCTCCTTCCCTCTTCCTTTTCCGTCCGGTCAACACCAAAGATTTTCAGACATGATTGAAATTAATAAAGTTTATTCTTCAACTAAAAGGGTTTATTCAGACATACCTTTGGTTTGATCTAAAGATTAATAACCCTCTTGTTAAAGTAAAATATGTCCAACACAAGAGGCCTCACTCATCTGTCTGCCCAGCTGTTGACAGACAAGTTAGGAAAAAAAAGAAAAAACATACAAATATCATCAAATCCATGCAAAGAATCCTTACTTCTACCAATAAATACATATGGTCAATTTATCATTTAAATAAAAAATGTAAAAGCATTGTCTTGAAAAATGGCTACTGTCACCCCAATTTTAAAATCTGGTGATAGTTCAAACATAGCCAACTATCGGCCGATCAGTATCCTTCCTGTGGTCTCAAAGTTGCTGAGAAGTGATAACAAACTGATAAATGAGCATTTAAATAAAGACTCATTTCTTCTTTTACATCCAATGCAATTTGGTTTTCGTGAATATCACTCAACAGAGTTTGCAACCGTCTATTTATAGAAAAGATCAAACGCGATGTTGATTCTAACTCATAAATAGCGCTGTATTTCTCGATCTAAAAAGGCATTTGACACAGTGAATCATGAGATTCTTTTGTCTAAATTAACATACTTCAACTTTTCTATGGATGCAATTCAGTGGATTAAATCATATCTAGAATTCAGAAAACAGTGTGTTTGTATTAACAGTGTCCCTGTTGGTCTACCACAGGGATCAATACTTGGGCCTTTATTGTTTTCTATGTATACTAATGATCTGCCAAACATGTGGTAATGTTGGAATTTCAAATGTATGCTGATGATGCTGCCATCTCTACTCAGCCAAATAATATTCAAGAAGCAGCCTCTGCTTTCTTACCTCAGCTCTGGTTCCGGTAAATGAATGGCTTTCAAAAATCATTTACTACTGTTAAACATAACTAAAACTGTTAGTATATTCACTAAGCAACCAGTGGACATCAAACTATTCAGGTATATTTCTTTAAAGGATGGAACTGAAATTGTCTCTAAATTTAAGTATCTTGCATACCTTCATTCAACCTGAGCTTCAAGAGCTATATATTAAAAAAAATATTGTTTATAAAATTCAATTTGAATAATCTTTAAAACAAATAATGACCATTCATACACACTTACATTGCTAGGAATGTTTCTGCATCCACATACTATCACATTGAATACATGCTGGACCTTGACGGGTGTAAATATGAGCAAAACCGTAGAATCACTTTATAAAAAATCACTTAAGGTCTTAGATAGAAAATCAATGTCATTCCATGTTTGTAATATCTTGAAAAAGTACAAGTTGTTAAGCTTGAGAATTTTAAAAATTTTAAATTTGCTTGTTTGATGTACAAGGTGTTACATGGACTTGCTCCGCCTCCCATGTCTGACTTTATTTAAAAAAGGGCCTACAGCGCTCTCAGACTAGGGCCTCGTCTCGAGGGGACTGTGAGGTTCCATCCAGAAACAGCCTTTGGACAAAAAACGCTCTCTCTGTAAAGGCCAGTAAACTCTGGAACAGTCTTCCACTGTACATCAGGGAGGGTCAAACATTACAGACCTTCAAAACACAGCTCTGCTAGTGGCTGGAAAGCAAACTGTCCTGTAACCACTGACTTTTAACTTCATAATGTACCACCTCTCTTGTGTTCTTATTGTATCTGATTCTGTCTTTGTTTTGTCCTGTTTTATGTTTCCTGCCTAGGACTAGTGATGTAAATTAGCATCATTGCTATAATCCAGCATGTTTACGCCTTATCATTGTTTGGTAGATGTCCCATTAATGCACTGTCCCTATTAAATAAATAAATAAATAAATAAATCTGTACATATCCGTGTCTCCCTCTATCTGTGTCCAAACTGTCATACTCTCATCCGCCCTTTGACCTTTACCTCCTTCACTACATCTCCCTGTTCTACTGTCTTCTGTCCTCTCAGAGTTCTACTTTTTCTTGCATAACCTTTTCCTCTGAACAAACTCCTGAACTTCTTCATTCCAGATGAAACACTGAGTCTCCATCATCACTTCAGCTGCTTCTGTCCAGTCGTCTGGAAGAACCTCCTGATCTCCCAAAGTCTGTTTATACTCCTCCCTTAAGGAGCCAATCAACACATCTATGTCCTTCCTCATCCTGACCTCACCTGTACACATCTACCTCTCCATTGTGAGATGACCTCACCCATTCATTTTTTTTCCGGTATCACTCCCCCCCATCGTCAGACCATAACTCTGGAAGCTACAGTTGGCGGCTAAAATCAAGGCAGCTCTGGGGGGGATGTGAGTCAGCTGACAGAGCCCCAGACAGGTGCACTAAACACCCAAGTGCCAATGAGATGACCATACCTGAAGTACTGGAAACTGCTTAACAAAGGCTCCTGGCCGTGAGCAGACACTTGAAAAGGTTTACAGAGAACGATAGGGGTTTGTTGAAGACAAGAAACTGTCAACAAACCCCTCATCTTTATATCTCATAGATCATAGATCTTTGCTGTTCTCTGCAGAATGTCCATCTTGCTCGAATGCCTACCTGCAAAAGTGTATTTCCTGTGGTTGGCCTACAGGACAGCACAGAACGATTCATCCCGGCACCACAGGAACAAGCCCTGAGGACCAGAGCGATGGAGGCTCAGATCTACCACACCAGACAAGACGATGGCAGAGAAAGCCCACAAAAATGTTTGCAGCATCCATTGTTTAGCATCGTGTTTTGATCTGTTTAACTTAGCTTTACATTTAGAATGAGTGCAGGGAAAGAGAAAGTTTACAGGAATTGTTACCTGAAAGTTCTCACAATGACAGAAAGACCAACAGTGTGTGTGCGCGTGTGCGGTTGCTTCAGAAACTCCGGGTCATCTCAACAACAGTTGTGTGCTTCCAAAGGGATCCAGGGCTGGAGCCTGCAGACGGCCTGTTAGCGTGAATTAGATTGATTCCTCATTGTTCAGTTTGATGAGCTGTGGAAACTGTATTATATGAACACACTGCTCCCTGAGAACAGCGTGAAGCAGATCAGCGCCTGATTGGCTAAAGGCATAGACGACACATAATGAGTTGAGATGACCTGTACTTGAATAGGCCTTAGTCTGACAAAGACATTCAATCTAGAGAAGAAAGTGCTCGGCAGTAGAAGGGACAAAGGTCAGAAGGTCATCGATAACACCTGTTAACTTTTACATAAAGGTCATCTTGAGAGGCTAAGACGTGCAAGATTCCAGACCACCACAGTTATATCTACGACATAGTGAGATCAAACGACACAGCATCAAAACACAAATACCTTCACAGGGAATAACAAAATGCACTTTACTCCATGTAAGTTCTACGGCTGCTTTAAATGACTGAATTCATGAATAATTTCTTATGGACATAAGGTCCAAGTAACAAGATCATAAAAACAGAAAGAATCAACATTCATAAAGGTAGAAATAGAAAGCATACAGAAATGCTAAGAACAGACAGAACTGAGTAAAATACAAATAATAAACCAAAAAGTCAGTGAGGGCTTAAACATGCATCCATAGCAGAACCGGGCCAGACTGGGACCATCTTTAAGAAAAGCTTTACATACAGTATTTTCCTGACTATAAGTCGTGACCGAGTATAAGTCGCACTCAGCCAAAAATGTACTATAAAGTAGAAAAACACAGATAAGTCAAGACTGGACTATAAGTCGCACTTGACTGGAAATGTATTTAAAAAATCTGAGACCAAGATCATACACCCCACCTTGAAAGGCAACTTAAAATAATAACAGGGTGTTAGAGAACAGGCTAAATAGGCTACAATGACGCGACAAACTTAACTGAGTACATGCCTGCTTTATTAATACAAAAACTACCGCGTGAGTGGGACTTGACTTTAAAGGGCACTGGTAAGCTCAATACTGACTCCTTTTTTTCAATATGTCACGTTGTTGTATTGGGTTAAGAAAAAATAGTCACACAGTAAATGTTCTAAATGTTATACAAATGTTTGTATTGAAATGATACATTGTTAACCTGAAAAAAGATAATTATTAGTAAAATATTATTTAAATTAAAATAAATTGTATTTAAGTGTGGGAGCATGCAGGTCACAAACACACTTGACAGTATGAAAGTACCACTAAGTACCACTCCGAGCCTGGAGCGCCCTCTTGCAGTTGTCAGTAAAAATAACGAACATGTGAAATTATTCAACAATGTAATTTATTTCTAAATATAAGTCGCTCCTGGAGTATAAGTCGCACCCCTTGCCAAGAACCGCCAGACTGGGGACTGATCTTTAAGAAAGCTTTACATAGGTGAGGTCTGAAATGATGTCATTGGGAGGCACGAAGACGTCTAAAACCATAGATACATGTCTGTAGAAGAGCCTGGAGAGTGTGAACTCCTGCACCACCGTGGTCTTCTCTGTCGCTCCAGCCTTCCTCCCCCAAACCACAGCTCCTCTAAACAGTCCAGCTGGAAACTCTTCTGTCTCATCTCCTAAAAACTCTTCCATTCCTCCACAGGTATGTTTTCAGGACGAAGCAGATAGGAAGCACAGGAATCATTCTCGGGCTAGCATATTTAAGGCAAGTCCCCTCCCTTTTGATCATAAATAGTTCTTTGAGTATTCATAAGTTCATCTTTACATTTGAAAAAACTTTTAACACAAATGAGTTAAAACGATATTTGCCTTTTAGGTGAAAGTGAAAGGCAGCGCATCTTTGCATCAATTCCCGCCTTTGGGAACATGAAGCATGCAGAGACTGAGACTTCCGAATGACCTGCTCACTGCTTCGTACCTTCTATTTGAAGTGACCACAGTAAACCAACAGACAGGAAGGAACTGAAGAGGGAAAAGGCTGGATTCAAAGCCACTCATGCCATCACAAAGCAGACTTTTGAAATCAGGCTCAGTGTGGACTCTGTCTCAGAAACCACAAAAACCCTGCATGCCTTCTGCTGCCTGTCAGCCGTCTTACTCAGACACCAGGTTGCTTTTCTTTTTCCTAATGCAGCAAACAAAGCATTGACTGTGTTAGGGTGGGTCTGGATGAAGAGAACAGTGACTGCCACAAAAACCCAACAAATGCCCCCTGGGCATCTCTGGACAGAGGAGGAAACATGTTTGCGGAGCCCTTTGGTGTGTTAGGTTTAGATTTTGGCTACAGAGCTGGATGCCCGGCATGGAGGAGACGCTTTCAGAGCTGCAGAAATGTCACTTAGCAACACACCTCTGAGCTGGACGAAAGCTGAGGAAATCCCCCACCGTTGGGCTCCCGGAGGAGGACGACAGGCGTTAGAGGGTACAACCTCAACATGTAGAGCATTTCTATCTGTCAACACATATTTTAGAAATAGTTGCCAACATTTTAAACATTAAGTAATTTTTTAAATAAATAATTTCCAGAGACGGCACAGAGCAGCAGTGTAAACCCTCCTCTGAGCCTCCTTTAGCGCTGGTCCAAAACCCATGCAGGGAAAGTCGAGCAGTTTCTAGCTTTAGCTTATGTGCTGAAAGGCAAGTGAAAGGAGTGAGACATAAAAACCTAAAAGTAATAGATACTCGTACTCTCAATGACAACAACAAGAGCTTGGTTTGCATAGCCAGCAGTAAGTCAGACCTGTGATTCCAGCAGGGCTGCCCTTTACCCCCGGTTCTGTTCATAGTCAGAATTTCTAGGCACAGCCAGGGGCTGGAGGGGGTCTGGTTTGGGGACCACAGGATTTCCTCTCTGCTCTTATCAGATGATGTTGTCCTGTTGGCTTCATGGAGCCAGGACTTCCAGCGTGCATTGGAGCGGTTTGCAGCCGAGTGTGAAGCGGCTGGGATGAGGGTCAGCACCGCCAAATCCGAGGCCGTGGTTCTTGGCCGGGGAAGGATAGTTTGTCCTCTCTGGGTGGGTGGAGTGTCCCTGCCCCAGATGCAGGAATTCAAATACCTTGGGGTCTTGTTCACGACCGTGAGATTGACAGGTGGATTGGAGCAGCATCTGCGTTATGCGGTCGCTGTACCGGTCCGTTGTGGTGAGGAGAGAGCTGAGTCAGAAAGCAAAGCTCCCAATTTACCATTAAATCTTCGTTCCAATACTCACCTATGGTCATGAGCTCTGGGTCATGACCCAAAGGACCCGGTCCTGTATACAAGCGGCTGACATAAGCTTTCTCTGTGGGGGGGCTGGGCCCTCCCTTGAGATAGGGTAGAAGCTCGGTCACCCACGGACTGGCCTGGGATCATCTCGAGGGTCTTTTCTGTCCTCTATCAGTCATTCCAGGTTGATGTTGATCATCCACAGCGGTCTTATTTTCTGTTTATTATAAGTGTCTGGTTTTCAGTTCTACATTATCAGATCATCTGCTTTCTCTGCTTTTTGTTTGTATGTTTGTGTGTATTAAATCTTTACGTTTCTGCCAAAAGACCCAGTTTCCTGCATTTTGGCTCCGGTTCTAGATTGGGATTCACTGCTAAATTCTCTTTTGGATCCTCCAAACAGGAATTTGTGGTGACTGGAAAGATTGTAATACAGATGATGGTGAAACTGAATGACAGAGTCTAAAGAAGGCAAATCGAATTCAAAAACGTTACGTTAAACGGATACATTTGGTGTCAGACCAGAGGAAGCTCTGAACTCACCATAAATACTGTTCATTTATTTTCCTAATTTCCCCAGCGTTTTATTTTGTATTTAGTACCTACTTCGTGTTCTTGAATGATCTGCTGTGTGCTGACTTGATGCACCGTGCCTAGATGTGTAGCGACAGTAGAAAGTGAGTCCTGGAGCGTTTTTCTGAAATAGGAACCAGGTTTCAGCCGTTCCATCAGTGGACGTGACTCGTCTGACCAGAACTCACAGCTTCCAGCTGCCTCACTTTCACGGGTCTTCAGTTATCTGTCTGTCTAACTGTCACTCACTTCACTGCCTCTCTCTCTGGCCACTCAGAGTCCGAGCGGAGCCGCAAAGACAGAACCCCCACATCACAAAAAAAGGTACGATAGAATAGTGAGACTTTTGTTTCTTGTGTGTCTAACAGGAATTTTTTAATGTTACTGAAAATAAAATTGTAAAAAATCAAAAGGACTAAAAAAGGGCAGATGCTCCATCACCCCTAGGGCCCCATGTGTGCACAGGCCGGATATATAACTCTTGAAGGAATTTAATAACTATAGATGAATATTGATTATTGATTATTAATTGCTTATAACGAAAAAAGGAAAATAATGTTTTAAGCCCAACACTGAAAACCTTTACGGATCCAACTATTTAGATTTTTTAATTGCATTATCTAATCAAATTATTTGGGGGGGGGGTGATTATTATGTTTGAGGGTTATTTTGGCCATGGGACTTCCCTGAAGACAAACAGGTCCTTTTCATGAAAGGACATTCAGGAAAGACGATTGTGGTGTCAGATGTTCTAGTTAAGCCAAAGTCCCATTTTTGGCCGCAATGTTTGAACCAAATCCACATATAATGCTGAATAAGAATCTATGTGACATTTTAGAATCCATTTTCTAAATAGGTTTGTGTGGAGCCACATGTTGTAAGTGTGAGGGACATCAGACTGACCCCCCAGTGGAGTCTTGGGAATCCTGTGAGACTCGATGAACCACCGAGTAAAGAAAAGGGAAAAACGCTGGTTTGGTAAAAGAGAAACAGGCAGAGTGAAGACTGGTGCTGGTGGAAGTCATCTGTAGCTGGCATGTAAGCTGCGCGGGTTTGAACGTAAGCCAGACAGACTTGGCAGCCGACCTCATGTTAATGATAATGCTGAAGACTTGAGAAAGCAACTTCCTGACAGATGGTTGCCATGGCGCCAGAGATGACAGAACAGAGCAGCTGTAGCTTTATTGTTTCTGATTAAAAGTCCAGCAGTTTATTTTGCTTCAGTTTGTGGTTTCCTCTGTCACACAATCTGTGGACAGCAGGAAACAGGAAGTGTCCCACAGAGGTATACACTGACATAACTGGGCTTCTAGACACACATGCTTGGTTTGAACACAAACACTAAAGAGCTTTCTTCCAGAAATTCTCTAGTAAAAAATAACTGGATTATCATTATGATTGAAAACAATTGTAATAGGTGAAAACACAACAAAAATAAACTTGTGTGTTTTTGTTGTGTAATGTTATTGCTAAGTGCATTGGTACCCCAATGAGGATGAATTGTCCTGCAGGACACACATAAATAAAAATTACACCAAAGTGTCAAGTTGGTCACTGATATAAAAGTAAAACGTTCTTTGAAAAAAGACAACAAAAAGAAGCAGAAATTGATGGAATGAGTCAAAACCTCAGCGTCTCTCTCACAGAGACATGACAGTAGACAGATGATGTCAAACCATTGACATGCAATGTTGTCTCTAGTGAACTCATTTTATAATTTCCTGTTTAACATCTGCAAGGATCAAGTATTTTGGTCTGACGATGATAAAGATGGTGGCCCTAGAGGCCAAAAAGAGCCCCAGAGAGGTTGAAGAGATTGATCATTTACTCTGCAGGAACAAGGGTGTCTCTGTCACCACAGTGACGATTATCATTGTGTTCATGTTGTTGTTTATTACAATATTTTTGGTTTTAACCTAACAGACAGTTCCCTAACAAGGCTGCACAAACCGAGGAAGCTTGGTCATTTTAGGAAGTAGTTCAAGAAGAAGATCGCACCATAACATCCAACCACTGGAGCAGCATCCCGTCTCTCTGATAACAGGATTCTGTGGGACGTAGAAGGGGATGGTACGTTCCACGTCAGAAGAAAAAGACATTGCTCTGCATGCTCTCCGTTCTCCCAGACTTCACATGGTGCACCTTCTCACTGTCATTCATCCCACCTGTGAGCCATTAGGACTGACAGTTCCTCACCTGTAGGCCACGTTCCAGCATTTCACAGTTTCATAGCTTTTGCTCGCCTGTTTTTTTTTAAACCCTTTTCTGTCCCTGGTTAAGATTTCGTCTTTCCTTTTGGTGTTTCAATCTGGCTTTTCTGCTAGACGTCTTGCCTTTGGATTGTGGATGTTGGATTTGTTTGCCTCCTCCTTGTTTTCAATGTGCTCCTTCTCCAGCCGGATCTCCGTCTTTGTTACTGAGAAGTTACAGTGTAGGAAGAAATTGGATTATCTTTATTTAGATTTGGACATGTATTACCTCTTCTCTCTTGTGATTTCAGGCTCCCCTAAATTGGTGATTATATGTACAGTACAGACCAAAGGTTTGGACACACCTTCTCATTCACAGAGTTTTCATCAAAACTATGAAATGCTTCAACTTTGGCTTGGAACATTACACAACATGCTTCTTTGTATCCCCAAATAGGCTATTTGTGATGTCTAATGTTTGTGTTTTGTCTCCTGTAATTGTTAATTAGCCGCTAGCTTTGCTGTTAGGAGGACGTTAGTTCAACCAGGTCAGGGGGGTCAGAGGTTTAGAAGAGGTGAAATGCAATAAACTCACTTCATAAAATTAGGAAGGTGATAGTAAATGATTGACCTGTAGTGACAAAAGGTAAATGTTTGAAAGTTACATGTTGCATAATTTTAAAATTAAACTTTTTCTTGTGCTTTACGTCAGTTTACTGCTGTCTGTTTTTCTCAAGAATCTCATCTTGTGGCGAGCACCGACAAGGTGAGACGGACTTGAATTACTTAGCGTTTGAGGAACATGATGAGGATGTAAAGGGACCAGGATGGTAGCAGCTCAGACCTTTTGAAGGAAGGCCTGAATTTGATATCTATAGATTGAGTTTTAGGATTCGATCATGCCATCATTTATTTTGTGTTTCAGTCGTGTCTTCACTCATCTTAGTGGCATTTTTTTCTCTTTAACCTTCTAATTGAAGCTCCAGGACTTTGTTGAAATAACTGAAGGATTAATGAATCGTGACTGTCCTTGTTCCAGAGGCAACATAAAAAAATGAATCCAACATCATGTATTTTAAATATAAATCACTTTGCTGTTCTTGTTGTAATCACTTCTTGTGAGGCGGTGGTAGGGCGGTCGACCTCCGATAAGAAGGCTGCAGATTTGATTCCTCCTTACCCGCCCATGTGGCGAAGTGTCGAAGACTCTGACCCCCACCTTGTCTCTGGTGGGGGGTTGGCACCAGTGTTCGGCAGCGGAGCCGCCATCAGTGTGTGACTGTTTGTGACTGTAAAGCGCTTTGGGCCTTCCAGGAAGGTAGGAAAGCGCTGTATAAGTATACGACATTAACATGCTCAATCAGTTTTCAGCAACTATCAATTGTGTTTAAGTAGTTTTCCTAGCAATCAGAAAAGCGCTGCCCCTTATAGAAACATTGAAGTCAAATGTAATAAAACTCCTCTTGAACATTCTGGTCAAATTACAGTTCAGATTGGACACATTTAAACGCCACAGCAGTAAAACTGTAAAAGGCTTAAGAATAGCAGAGAAATTGAAAACAGGTCACTTTATTTTCAGATTAAGGACAGTTAAAGCTGCTTTAAAGCTTCCATCAGCAGCTTTTTTTGCTGTTAACTCCTCTACACATCAAGAACACAGGTGGCCTCCTGCTCTCAATCTGCTCCCAAACTGATTCCAGCTCCACCAGAAAACATCTGTTTGCTGATTGGTTTTTTGTAAGACTGGCTGCTGGACTTGACCCTTTGCTTTCAATCCTGCACCTTCTTAGCAGTTTGTGTAACATGCACGGATCAAAGCAAATCCCCGCGCACAGACAACAGTGTAGTCCGGCTCCTGAGAAAAAGCAGGATAAAACTAAACAAATGCTGCTCCAGGATGGACTCATGCCCAAATAAACTATTCCTCATCACGACAAGTTCAAATGGTAACCGATGGTCATCCATTTCACTTTAAGGTTCTCAATAGATTAGAGATCTGTTCTCAATAGGATAATATTCAGACGTATGCTTTCAGTTGTCTTTATAGCTTTATATTGATGAGTAAACCCAGACAATTCAGAAAAAAGTCAAGTGAACTATATTATTGGTCATAGTCCAGGTAATGTTGTCACCAGGGGCTCTAAGCCAGGGTCTTATTGTGTCGGTCCAAGCCTGGATAAATACAGAGTGCTGTCAGCAAGGACACTGACGTAAAATCTCTCTAAACCAAATTTGTGAATCAGACCTTTGATTTCCACACCAGGTTGGTGGAAGTCCAGGTTAACAACGACCCCCATCTGTGCTGCTGGACTACTGATGGTCGAAGGAGAGGAGGGAGGCGCATTTGTAGAAAGAAAGAGAAGAGGAAAGTCATGAGTGTTGGACTGAGAGTAGGGACTCTGAATGTTGGAACTATGACAGGAAAAGCTGAAGAGTTAGTTGACATGCAGAGGAGGAAGGTAGACGTGCTGTGTGTCCAGGAGAGCGGGTGGAAAGTTAGCAAGACTAGCAGGGTTTGTGTTCTATCAGGGTAGAGATGGGAGGAGAAATGGAGGAGTCACCTAAAAGAAGAAAAGAGTGTCAGAGTGATGAGTCTGAAGATGGAAAGTGAAGGTGTGATGTTTAACGTTGTTAGTGGGTTTGCCCCACAGGTAGGATGTGAGCTGGAGGAGACATTCTGGATGAACGTTGATGAAGTGATGATGAACATCTCTGGAAGTCAGAGAGTCGTCATTTTAATGCACATGATGGTGCAGGAAACAGAGGTGATGAGTGTCATGGTCGTCATTCTTATCTTTTGTCCTGAGTTGTGCACTTTAGGTCAATGTCTGTCTCCTGTTGCACTTCCTGTTTTATTTTGAAACACTACCTCTCCTCTGGTTTCAGGCCTTGTTACTTCCTGCCCTTGTCTGTTCCCTACAGGTGTGACTGTTTAATCTTCCCTGATTGTTTCCACCTGTGTTTCCCTTCCTGATGTCTTAAATAGTGGGAAGTCTTTGTCCTGTGCCATAGCAGTCAGATTAAAGCTCTGAAACGCTGCATCTGAGTCCAGCCCTGAGTTCTGTCCGGACAACGAGGAGGTGATGGGCAGGTTTGGTATCCAGGAGAGGAATGTAGAAGGACAGATGGTGGTTGGTTGAGCAAAAAAGACGGAAATGGCTCTAGGCAATGCTTTCTTTGAGAAGAGGCAGGGATGTGTTTAAATATATGGGGGTGTGGTTCACCAGTGAGCGTCAGATTGACAGGCTGAGAGGAGCAGCGCTCGCCATTATGCGCTCGCTGTACCACTCCGTCATGGTAAAGAAGGAGCTGAGCCATATAATTCAACTCAATTACATTTTTTGCGGACCTTAATTTCAAGATAATTTTTTTTATTGGACCTCTTTAAAATGTAGTTAAAGACTACTTTAGAGGAATACAATGTTAATTGTCTCTTAGATGGTAAGCGTTTACTTTGTTAGTTGGTTCATAATCACTGTTCCTCAAGGAGAGGTACACTTGTTCTGTTGGGGGGGGGCATCAGATCTGTTAAAATAAATAACTGTTAATGTCCGGTGTAGTGTGCATTATCAGAAATTAGCGCACGACGGCGTGCGTTAATTTGTGATAATGCACACTACACCGGACATTAAGCCGCTCATACTATGGTCACTTACTAAAACAAAATGATTCAACCAGATTTAGAGAAATTATGAGAAATAACATTGAAAAAGGTTGTAACTATTGTAAATGCGGAACAGAGTGAAATATAAAATTAGGTTTTAAAATATGTTCATAGAAAAAACAACCTAAAAGCTCATTTTTCACTTTTTGTCCATAGGAATTTGTACCAAAAACTGTCTTTACTGGCTAACTACAGGCCAACATACATGCTAATATTAAGTATCGTCTCACCAGCCTTGACTTAAATATGAACTGAAGGACCGTCCCATTCCTAACCCGTAGAGTTCAATAGGATGTGGCTCCACCTTTTGCAGCTTTTACAGCTTCAACTCTTCTGAAAGGCTGTCCTCAAGGTTGAGGAGTGTTTTTTGAAAGTTTGGATCATTCTTCCTGAAGGTCATTGGTGAGGTCACACATTGATGTTGGTGGAGAAGGCCTGGATCAGTCTCTGCTCCAATTCATCCCAAAGGTGTTCTATGGCGTTCAGGTCAGGGCCTTTCTTTTTGACTAATACCCCCGTAGGCTATCAACAGGCAAACATGTACGCAGTGCTATTTTGGGACCAGCTCTGCCATTGATCTGATATCATAACGCAGGTATAATTACATCCTGGCTGTGTGCAGCTGCAGAGGAACCAAGCAGAGTTGGGAAAAATGATCGTCAAATGATATTTGGTCTGACTTCCAAATCCTGGAGTAATACTGTCTGAAATCACCAGAGGAAGGCAGACATGCAGTATGGATGGGGCTTTAATGACTGGAGTTCCCTCCAAGCATCCTGATCCAGTTCTGAAAGACTCCATGAATTAAGACCGAACAGCCAGGTGAGGTGCTGCTGCAGCAGCACACTGTGAATGATGATGGTTCCCATGATGAGACAAACCATTCTTCTTTTTCTTTGGGCTGATTCTACCAAAGTGAATCATCTGTTCTGACTGACATCCTTTGTTTTTATGTGGGATGGTCTTTCTGACATGAGCTTCTGCATTTATCCAGACTTAGGACACGAAGCACCAGACGGTTCTACAAGGAACAAGCAGGACAGGAGTCTGTTTGTGGAACCAGCAGACGTTTAGGAAGGACTCTCTCACTGTCTGAAATTTCTTGGATTCTCTGATCTCAGACATGAACAGATAATCGAGGCCAAAATGATCAGGTGAATAACAAATGCAACAACTGCGTGTGCTGCCGTCTGCTCAGGTGCAGAAACTGAGTGCCGTCTGCACGCGCGTGCGCGCGGTAAGGAGCACCGCATTCATCCTAGCGGCGCGTGCTGCAAAGATAGATATCCATGTTCCAAAACAGAAGAAGATAAGGTAAGAACGTCATTCTCATTCAGAGGCGACCTGCCGGCCCAGTTCGGACCTGAACCCGTCCCGGACCGAAGCTGCTATGCGCTGTTCTGCTGTGACCCCCCCCCCCCCCCCCCCCACCCCCCCCCCCCACACTGTTTCTCTGTCCCGCTTAGATTCCCGCCGAAGCCCCGCCTCTCCAATTACCAGGTCTACCTGGGAGGACAGGTGCGCTGAGAAGTGTCCATTTGCGCCTCCAGGTGTGCAGATGCGAATGTTTGTTTCCGCTTCACACGCAGACGGCGGCGCGCGCTGCGCACAAAGAACCTGACATGACTGCGCAGCTGCAGACATGGATGCTCCATTCTCAAAAGTTCACATCAACCATGAAGCGCGGCTGATGATGACCCATTTACGTGTCAACAATTAGCAGGTTTCAGTGTGCGTGGGCGTGGGTTGGAGTGGAGGCGGTTGTGTGTGCGTGCGCGCGTGTATCGGGGGGAGGGGGGGTTGTCTCCTCCTCCTCTGTCAGAACATCCTCGCGCATCATATGAGATCAAGCGGCCGGGGAGCGGCGCCGCGCGCCTTCACGTCCAAACCGAAGTGGTGAGGAACTCCAGAAAGTGCGGAGGGGTGGCTCTGTCTGCGCGTGAGAGTCCCGGAGGAGCGCGCTCTTCTGGATCTGGGATTTACGCAAGTTTCTCCAGGAGCCCGAACCTAGGAGCCAATGAGGTCTGGGTGGACTTCCTAACGAATCAGGAGATCATGGAAGATGGCCCCCGGTGTAAAAGACGCAAACAAGCAAACCCCCGCAAGAAAAACGGTAAGAGACTGGAGCGTGTCCGGGTTCAGAGTCCCAACAACTCCAAGAAACTCCCGCCGCGCACCCCAAAGTTCCTTACACCAAACTCCTGGTTGTGAGCCTGTGGCGGAATGGAGAGGGGGGGGGGGTCCGAGGGCATGCGGGTCTGCGGTCTGTCACAGAGCAGAGGCGGACCCCCGCGCAGCAGCTCCGCGAAGGCGCAGAGGGGGTGCGCGTCCTGCTGTTGGATGGTGCTGCGCGGGGTTCAGGGAAGGCAGGGTGGGGGGTCTCTGGAGCCCACGGGCCTCCTGCCCGCGCGCTCCAAATGCGCATTCCCGCGTTTAAAATGCAGCATCAGAATAAAACGGAGAGTTCCAGCTTCACCTCTGTGGTTCATAACGGCTCACGTGCGCTTTTTGGTCCATCTGGGTCTGAAGAATCACGAAAAGATGAGAAACTTCCAGAAAACCTTCATGTCGGTAAATTCAGAAATCAGCAGCATTTTTAGTAAAGAGACAGGAAATCCTTTTTTATGGTCTAAAACACAAAGTGTTTTATTAAAATAGCTTGACTTACAAGTCTACTAAATGTGATCATAAAGTAAATCGTGAAGACTTGAAAGTTCTTTTTAATCATAAAATCATTTTAGAAAGTCGAAATTTCTTCATGGTTTCAGTCATAAATCTATTTAAAGCTCAGATTCCCGTTGAGTTCACTGACAGATTCTCTCTGGACGTTTTCTTCTGGGTTAGGGTTGGCAGAACTAGAAGGGACAGGGTGGGATTCTGGAATCTGGATCCGGGATTGGAATCCAATCAGGAGAATCTCTGATCAATCAATGCATCAGTTAATCAATCCATCATGGTACTACAGCCAACTCCTAACCTAAAAATAAAGACCAATTACTTTATTATCAGTGCAAATACAACAAATTAGTAAAACTAAGATTGCAAGAAGTGCCCTTTAAATGTCACTTAAAAAACAATACTTTTTAATGTTATATTATGCTATTCTTAAGCCTTTTATCGTAAGCAATATCCATGTTTATGGTAATATATTACCTTTGGCACACTAAAGAATGATTTTGTTGAATTCTCAGATATTTTCTACCCAGAAAGTCGATCTCTGAGGCTCCGCCTTTCGCTCCTTGTGGGTGTCGCCCATTTCATGACATCATCCTAGAGTCCAAGCTTCACATCCAGACTTTTACAAAGATGGATGTGCGGATATGACTCCGGTCAGCATCCGGTGTGACTCATGCGGTGCATCTCCGTGACCTGGAGTCGATCCGGCTGGGGAACGGTGGTCCGCTCCTCTTCACGACTGGGTGACGATGCTGCGTGTTGGCATGAACGGGGACATGCTACACGCCGATCCAGAGCGTCCCAAACACGCTCAGTCAAAACACTTCTTATGTTTTAGTGACTGGCTCCAGGTCGGTCACACGCAGCGCTTAGCCGTCCTGCATGTCGGTGGAGCCATGCACCAGTTTAATGATTGTCTGTGGCCGCCTTTTTTTGATGGCCTGTGACCTTCCTTTGTGATTGACCGGTCCATTGGGATCAATGTATTGTGCCCCCCTGTCCTAATGGTTGGAGGTTTCCATGAAACCAATAAATAAAATAAAACGTCCAAATCCTCATCCATCACTTTCATAGATTCAAACCTACCCTGATCTTAAGTAGACAACAATACAACTGATCTGATGCCAACTGGTCCTCATAAGGTCACCGATGAAGCAAGAAATCGTCTCATTAGGGACACAAACTCATCCACAGCATAGAAACTCCTCTGGTGAGGAGCTGCAAACGTTTTCACCATCAGACCCTGGAAATGCCGCCAGAAACGTCCAGCCTGTGGCATCCCTGATGCAAAGAGACGGGGGAGGAGGGGAAAAGGTGCTGCAGAGTTAGGAAGGAAGATGGCAGTGGAGGTGGGGGCAGAAACCTTCTCCATGTCCACCTTCTTAGTTTAACTCTGAGCGTTTGTTTCACATCAATCAATGACAGATTTTCACCCCGTCGTCACTCTGCAGCTTTGAGTCTGTTGTTCTGAATGCTCCTTGGTCGTCTGATGGCGTTGTGTTGCTGCTCAGCTGCAAGTTAGAATTTGAAATGCATTATGGGTAATGAATTCCTCATTTTACTTTTAAGAAAAGCTGAAGTCCACCCCCCCCCCTTACCCACCCACCGCAGGATTTGGGCAGATTTACTCTGGATGGATAGAATGGAGATGTGCAGACGCAGAATGCTGCACACAACAGGAAGCCCCTACACACACACACACACACACACACACACACACACTAACAAAACACACACACACACACATACCAACGTGCACACTAACAAAACACACACACCAACGTGCACACTAACAACACACACACACACATACCAACGTGCACACTAACAACACACACGCACACATACCAACGTGCACACTAACAAAACACACACACCAACGTGCACACTAACAACACACACACACCAACGTGCACACTAACAAAACACACACACCAACGTGCACACTAACAAAACACACACACCAACGTGCACACTAACAACACACACACACACCAACGTGCACACTAACAACACACACACACACATACCAACGTGCACACTAACAAAACACACCCCAACGTGCACACTAACAAAACACACACACACACATACCAACGTGCACACTAGCAGAACCCACACACACACCAACGTGCACACTAACAAAACACACACACCTACGTGCACACTAACAAAATACACACACACCAACATACACACTAACAAAACACACACCCCAACATACACACTAACAAAACACACACCCCAACGTGCACACTAACAAAACACACACACACCAATGTGCACACTAACAAAACACACACACCACAACGTGCACACTAACAAAACACACACTCACACACACCAACGTGCACACTAACAAAACACACACCCCAACGTGCACACTAACAAACACACTCACACACACCAACGTGCACACTAACAAACACACTCACACACGGCAACGTTCACACTAACAAACACACTCACACACGGCAACGTGCACACTAACAAAACACACACCAATGTGCACACTAACAAACAGACTCACACACGCCAACGTGCACACTAACAAAACACACATCCCAACGTGCACACTAACAAAACACACACTCACACACGCCAACGTGCACACTAACAAAACACACACCCCAACGTGCACACTAACAAAACACACTCACACACCCCAACGTGCACACTAACAAAACACACATCAACATGCACACTAACAAAACACACACACACACCAATGTGCACACTAACACTCACACACACACACACACACACAGCCAGCACACACAAACAAATGTGTGCCCTCCCAACACAAACATACAAACAGTGTCTTTGCAGGGCAAAGTTAACCCCCGACACGTTTGTGTTTCTGGAAATAACTCAACTTCTTATTGACCAAACTGGTACCCAGAGAGCCGTGGCATGAAGACAGAGCAGCAGCTCATTTCCTGGATTCTGACACTCGTTTACATTTTGTTTTTTTGGATCACAAACTGGGCTTTTGGGACGCCACCTGTCTTTTGTCAATGTTTTTTTTTTGTTGTTACATTTTTTTGCTTGTTTTCTTTTGTAAATGTCAGTTTGTTTAATATTTTATTCAACAAACATGTTTTTGTGACAAAAATCTTACACTACGTTTGTGCTGTAATTTCCGGCCTATGAGTCACGCTTGAGGATAAGTTTCAGGAGCCAAAAAATGTATAATAACACAGCCAGCAAGGCAGTGGGCCAGTGTGCGTGGTGGCCCTGTCCGTGTGTGTCCACATTAGCTTAAGTGCGCCCTCAGCCCAATAAGGTCATAAACCGCAGCCATTCGACATCATCCTCCACCAAATCCTGGTACTACACCGTTATTACACCATTATTACACCGTTATTACACCATTATTACACCGTTATTACACCTTTCATACACTTTAATTCATACGCTTTAATAGAATTTACATTCAAATGGACTTGAATTTTTCATTCATTCATCTTCTAACATGTTTCGTCCCTTTCGGGGTCACGGGGCTGCTGGAGCCTATCCCGGCCCCTCATGGGTGAAGGCGGGGAACACCCTGGACGGGTCACCAGTCTGTCTCAGGGCCACAATCACACACTCATGCACTCTCACATGCACACCTAGGGATAATGTAGAGGAACCAATGAACCTATGGAGCAGGTTTTTGGACGGTGGGAGGAAGCTGGAGAAAACTCACGCATGTACGGGGAGAACATGCCAACTCCTCACAGAAAGGCCCCCCATTGGTGTTCTGGTTCTGATTCCAGTCCCCCAGTTGGGACTGGAACCAGGGGCCTTCTTGCTGTGAGGCAAGAGCGCTAACCACTGCACCACTGTGCAGCCAACTCTGCCCTAATGGGTCATTCTGACTGTCTGTGAACTGCCCGTTTGAAAACCCGCCCACCCATATGAATAACGCCGCACTCACAGAGAGGTCAGAAGGTCGTTCACAGCTGTGAATTGGCGTTTGTCCTGCAGGGTGAGGGTGCCATGACATTCAGTCAGGCCTGTAAACTGACTGTAAAGTTACAAGATAAGCAGGAGGACAGTGTATCGCTCCATCTGAACCTGCTCTGCCTTAAACAACAGCAGAAAGCTGCTGCCGGCCGGGGGCGGGGGCGGCCCCCAGGCCTTCATGTTGTGTGTTTGTGTGTGAGGTCAGGCCAAAGCTCAGCGTCTAGCTGTGATGGTGTTTTCAGACACACTTGTCGCTCCTGTTCCAATATTCCAGGTTGTTATGAGCGGTGCTCAGAATAATCCCGGTGTTTAGTCTGCTCTTCTCTGTACTGCTGCCCCCCCCCCCCCCACCAGAGTGCTTTGTTTGATTGGCCAAGCTCCTACAGCATACAGCAAGGTCACGCATGGAACAATTGATTATGGCTGTAATAAGGCAGCATGACATTTGTGGATCCGGAGTGAACACACCTTCCCGTTACCCAGCAGCACTTCTGTAGGATCACCAGATCCCGCTGGGTTCAGAGGGATCATCCCGGGTCGGTCCGGTCTGATGGGTTTGCAGCAGTTTTGACTGCTTATAGGAAAGAAACTGGCTCAAACTATAAACCTGCGGTTCATCTTAAACGTTGAGGTGAAATCCCTGATTTTAAAATCCTGTATGATCCTTTAAAACCAGTGAAAACATTTAAAATCCAAGAAAAAGAGGAAACGAAAATGTATTTGGAAAATATTTATGAGAAAAAGTGTTGAAAGGTCAGAAAAGGGACAGACGTTTCCAGGCCTCCATCTAAGAAATGAGAGGATCGGAATACTGCACCACCCTGCCCACAGTCATGTGTGTGTGTGTGTGTGGGGGGCTTATGGTCGCCATAGGGAGGACCCCCTGATGATCAGGAATGCCAGGGCCCTCTGCTGGGGGGCAGGTGTCTTTGTGAAAGTGTCAGAGCTAACAGAGCCTCTGAGCCAATAGGCTGGCAGAGAACATGACTCCCTGTTCCTCCCTAACCTTCCACTCTCACCCCACGCTCACCCACCCACGCCCTCCCAATCACCCCACCCCCACCCTCACCACACCCTCACGCCACCTTCACCCCACCCCGACACTCAGCCCCAGCCTCACCCTTACATTCACCAGAATGCCTTTCTCCCATCGTCATTCTAGCTGAGCCCCCCCCCCACACACACACACACACACAGACAAAAACAGCCATACACAGACAGAACACACACACACGGAGACACACACACACAGGAACACACACACATAGACAGAACACACTGAAACAGACGTTGCAAATGAATGCAGTAATTTTTGAGTGAACAGTTTGTGTTTCACCCTAAAATTCTGTGAGTCAACCTCTGAGCAGGAGATTGCAGGTTCGATTCCCGCCTTGCCCGCCTATGTGTTGAAGTGTCCTTGGGAAAGACGCTGAACCTCACCGATTGGCAGCGACTGTGACTGTAAAGCGCTATAGAAGTATCTGACATTTACCGTAGATATTTACTGAGGATACAGGTTCAATGAAACTAAGTTGCTAATATGTGAAAGTAATTTTTATCAGTGAAAACATTTGAAAGACAATATTGCAGTTTATTTTTACCAAAATGTGGTTAATCCTGAAATCAGGGTTCGATTTCCAGGGGGCACATGAGCTTTATTCACTGTTCTTGGGCGAGACCCTCACTCTACTGTCTAATTATGTAGCCACAAGGGGCCTGGGTCCCCCCGCCCCCCCTTATTCTCCTGAAAAAAAGAGGATTATCAGAACCAGAGTGTTTGTTCTGACCAATAGAATGATGTTTATTTCTCTAAAGAGGTCATTGGGACTTTGGCTTCTTGGAGCCAGCAGGGACTTCCTGTTTGGAACAGAGGGGCGGAGTAACCCAGTCCAGTTCTCATACACAGTCAATGATTACTTAAAGGGCCTATACCATAATATTTCTAGTAAACAATATCTATGTATATGATAAATATACCTTCATCACACAAAAGAACACGTTTTAACCTCAGCAGATGTAGGTTGCATATTGTGCAGATAAAGAAAAGCCTTTTTGCCGAACAGCGCCAGCCTCACAGAGAAAGTGGGCGTGTCTGTTGGCCTGGGGCCGGTGCTGACATCGCAGACTCTTCCCAGAAGGGACAGTTCCTCCCTGGTCTATGTCAGCTCATAAGGCCCCGCTCGTTTTCCTGGTTTGGGAGGGGCTGGTGCTCAGAGCGCAGGCTTGTAGAGGAATATTTAGAGAAGTGAATGGATCAAAACACTGTGATCAACGAAACCCTTCAAAAGCTCAAAAAATTCATTTTTGTGTGACCCTTAAGTCATGCAGCTGTAATAATTTCACTGCATGAAGCCATAAAACAGCAATAGATAAACCCACCAGGCACTTTATTAGGTCCACTTTGCTAGAACCGGGTTGGACCCCGTATCTTTCAGAACCGCCTTAATCCTTGGTGGCATCGGTTCAACAAGGTTCTGGAAACATTCCTCAGACTTTGGTCCATGTTGTCATGACAGCATCAGTTGCTGCAGATTTGTCTGCTGAACATCCATGATGCTGGTCTCCCGTTCCACCACATCCCAAATCTTCTCTATTGGGTTCTGGTGACTGTGGAGGCCGTTTGAGTCCAGAGAACTCATTGTCATGTTCTAGAAACCAGTCTGATGATTCCAGCTTGATGACATGGCCCTGAATGGCTCTAACTTTGCTTGTAATGAGTTTTCACTAATCAGTCCTTGAAAATCTTTTCTGAAATTCAACTGCGCAAAAAATGTTGGAGACCAGAATCTGCATCTGTGACAGGAAACCTGAACATTACTGGAACCAAGAAAACACAACAAAACCCCAACATTCTAGTGCAGTTCAGTCCAATCATTGCAAAAGGGTCTTAGCTGTATTGGAATAATAGTCTAAGGAATCACTGGAGGGAATCCCTGGATTAAGGTTTCTAAAGGTGACAGTGGTGAGTCTAGGAAGAAACCTCTGCATAAGAATGAACTCCTGCCATGATTTCTGATAATGCACCGTGTGACACTTGCATTGGTGTTCTAGGATTCCCACTGGGGTCAGTACTTTCCACATTGTTTTTCCCCCTAAAGATTTTAAACTTTTATTTCCAGAAGACCTAACCCTGCAGCCCCTTACGGCACAATGGGTTTAAGTTTCTCTTGGAAGAGTTTGTAGGTGGAAGAAGGGAGCAACCGGTGGACACTGTTACTAAAGGGAAGCCCAGCTCCAACAAGCCCCTTCAGGAGGACGTATGCATTCATGGATCCTCCAACAGGACTATCCCGCTCTGTAATCCATTCCTTTGCAGTGAAGAGAGGAGTCTGAGCTTTAGAAAGGAGAGTCTGCTGAAGAGCCAAAGTGTCTCTTTTCTCTCAGGAGTGTGGAGGATCTTTTGGAGCGCAGTGAGGAAGGCTTGTTGATGTGTGAGTCCTGTTTCTGTCCTGCTGGTTTATTGTTTAGCGTCAGTTGGCTGTGTGTTGTGGTCAGGTTTGGGTTTGTGGAAGGGGTCGATGTGACTCGCAAGTGAACATCTGCCTTTGTTCACACGTGGGTGGAGCAGTTTGACAGAGAAACGGGAGGAAGCAGGTCAATCAATTCTTCACTGGGTTTAACTCCCAGATCTTGTCTGATGGGAATCAAACATGTGGGTTGAAGCCATCTTCATGTGCTGAATGCATATCTATTGTACAGCTGTACATGCTGTCTTCATGAGTCATGTACCTGGGATCCTGCAGCACCAAAACACTCATGAAGCACCTTCAGATCACATCTTTTAGGTATAAACTGCCGTGTCGTCCTGACAGACCAGAAGCTGTAGAGTTTTGTTATTCATGTCACAGTACCAGTTAACAATTATACACCTTTGCATGTCTGCCAGTCATGTTTTTTAACATTCTTCTGATGATGGAGGACAGGTGTAAAGAAAATTCATCTCAAAATAGCATTTCTGAGTATTTCTTCATTGAAGTTATTCAGACTACGGAGCACCATTGGAAAAAGATGGTGTTTGTGACGTCGATGTGCTGCGTGAGCCACAAGCCCCCTGCTGGTTGCTCTTGCCAACGCTCCCGCCCACAGGTCAGAGGTGAATTTAGAATGAACTGCTGCCGCTCTGCAGAAACTATGTTCTAGAGAAAGCAACACCGTTTTTTGATTTTGTCTAAAAGCAGCATGATTATATTTAAAGGGCCTATATCTGCTTGTGGTAAGCCTTTCAGAGGAAACTACAGCCATATATTCGATCATATATTACCTTTATTTATAACCATTTTTTCAAATAAAATAGTTATTTTCACAGCTCATTTTTCTACCTGGAAGTAATACGACTCGATCGCTGAGGCTCCGCCTTTCGCTCCTTGTGGTTGCCGCCCTTTTCTTGACATCATCATCATCCTAGTTTCCTGTTGTTTTTGTGTTTCTCCCACAAAACAAACAACATCTGAACTTTTGCAAAGATGGACGCTCATATTGCAGTTGTGAAAGGAAAGCGTCTAGCCGATCACCGCTAGCTCCATGGACAATGTGGGCGTGTCTGTTAGCCAGGGGGCGGGGCTAGCAGCGCAGACTGTTCCCTCATGTTCATACGTATGAACATGGTGACCCCGTCGTTCTCGGGCCCTGAAGGGGCCGGAGCTCAGAGCGCAGGGTTTTAGAGGAATATTCAGAGACAAAATGTGCACAAAGTAATATTTTCAGGAAAACTTTGTAAATACGTTTAGTTTTACTTTGAACATGTCTGGTGTGAATACGCTTTGTCTTTGTTGTAAATACGACTATTTTTGGTCTTGAATACAGCATTTCCTGTTAACAAACGGTCAAAAAACAGTCAATAAACTTGCTTTGTGGAATGAACTGAAGGCTCAGCAGAAAAAACTAAAGTGAAATTGAAAGACTTGTTCTCGTTTCTGTGAAGTGTGATCTCTGCTTTAGCGGGTGTTTCTACTGACTGTGCTCTGTCTTTATTTTTTTTCTTTTTGTCTTGTTTTATTTGCGGTGATGTTTTACGCATTATACTATGTCCCACAAGAACTCTGTTAGAAATGCTGCATAATAAACACACTGGAAAGATGTGCATTCTTTAGCCCTTGTGCTGTCTTAGATGACCCCCCCCCTTCCATTGAGGTGTTCTCCCTACCATGACAAAGGTGGATAAAGGTGGAAAGATTTCATGTAATCCATGGACACCAGTGAAGATCACAAATCATTAAAGAAAAAAGGTTCAGAGCACTGTCTAGTGGGTCTATATCAGTGTTTTTCAGCCTTTTTTGAGCCACGGCACACTTTAACCTTGACAAAAACCCGGCGGCACACCAGCATTAAAAAAAAAAAAAAAAAAGGATAAAACAGTCTGTATTGATCCACAGTCCCTCCATGATCTCACATGCATTTTTGTGATAATTGTGGCAGAAAAAGCTGGAAGCTGCAGCTGTTTTTTTCTAACAGATGTAATAAAAGTTAAGTTAGAAGATTTAAAAACTTTTTGATTTGTGTTCGCTGTTGTTTCAAGACGTTAAGAGGAGAGACTCGTTGTGCGCCGACACGCTCACACTGTCACTTTTAACCCAATGCATCATGGGAGATGTAGTTCATTAATCCGCCAAACGCAGAAAGACTAGCGTCTCTGAGCTTCATGGTTTTGTTCACTTGTTCCAC
The DNA here is from genome assembly GCA_037389245.1 of Oryzias sinensis. NCBI lineage: Eukaryota > Metazoa > Chordata > Actinopteri > Beloniformes > Adrianichthyidae > Oryzias > Oryzias sinensis. The sequence continues at coordinate 11,098,687 of CM074501.1, read as the reverse complement.
GTTCTGACACAGGAAGAAAACACTGCTAAAGACGAGCTTTAGCTGGTATTTTTGTTAGAACTGAGCGACTTTATCAGCAGAATTCAGAGCAAGGAAGTGAAGACTTTAACCACTTCTGATTGGTCAGACTGATGACGTGATTAAGAATCCAAGAATGATTGGTGGAGACAGTTAAAGGGGCGGGACTTTTCAGAATTCGGCTTTAGTTGATGCTAAATCGCGGTACTGTCATTCTTATCCAAAGGTTTTTAATAGAATCAAATAAACACAAAGAAAAAAGTATTTTATGATCCTTTATATAACTAATTTCTTAGTGTTTTATCAGGACCTGTTTGGATGAACACAGAGCTGAAATCCTGGAAATGGAAAATGTTGTTAAATCAGGTAATGAGGACAATTTCCCGCGGCACACTGGTTGAAAAACACTGGTCTAGATGACCCAACTCCCAATGTTAGAGTGCCTAGGATAGCACAAGGGTTAACACTTCACTCCACCCGCCTCAAAAGTACACCTTGGCGTTCACTTCCACTTGAAACCCAGGAAATTAGTTCCAAGTTTCCAAATGTCAAAATAAACTTTCCCCACTCTTTGAAAATAATAGATTTTTTCAAATTTACCTTGACCTTTGTTCCTTGCAACAATACCACAGCGAGTAATGATCAGCTGTTGGCATCCCAGAGCCCTTCACTGTTATTGTGCCTCATTGACCTGCAGTGCACCTCTGACCTCAACGCTAAGTTCAAAGAGGTGAAGGGAAAGAAGACAAAGTTTGGAGAGATGGACCTCCCAGCTTATCTGAGACCGATGGTCATTTTGAAATAACATTGGTGTGATTCAGATGTTTAAGGAGAAGCGCTGCCCCATTTCTGGCAACACGTTGGCAAAAGCAGCCAGGTTCAGAACTGTTCATGATCTTTTTTAATGTTCCATTATCCCCCCCTCCCACTGTCACCCCCCCCTCTCTAACATCTCTCTCTCTTCTTCCCTCCTTTCCTTTTCCGTCCGGTCCAACACAAAAGATCTTCAAATACGTACATATATATTAAAATAAATAGTTTGGCCTCAATTCCAAAAGGGGTTTATTCAGACATACCTCTGGTTTGTGAACAGATTAATAACCCCTCTTGTTAAAGTAAAATATGTCCAACACAAAAGGCCCTCAGCTCTCATCTGTCTGCCCAGCTGTTGGACAGGACAAGTAAAAAAAAAAAAACACTTTAAAAGCAGGAGTTCAAAGAAAGGTACCTGCCCTCATTTTCATCAATTTGCTGCGATCCTTTTTGGCTGCTAACTATGGGTTAAATGGTAATCGATTCAAACAAGATCAGACAGCAACTACTATCAGATATTCATATTCATACATGCCACAGAAATTGTCAATGTAACCTAAATAGAGCTTCAGTGCAAACCTATCCAGGTCAGTCGAGATCAATCCATCAGCACAAAGGACAACAACCCCAGAACCATCAGGGTTTGAACCCCTGCTGGTACATCCATGAAGATAAATCCAGGCTTGGTGTCTGCCTGTAGCTGTTTGTTTGAACATGGGAGCTGCTCACCCACTTTTTGTGCTCTAGTGCTGCATTCACACAAACTGGTGTCTGCCGCCTCTCTGTTGACGCACATCAAACTTACTACTCGACGCCTTGACGCCCCGGCTGCAGAGCAACGGCCAACCTTTTCAGGACTTCAATCGTTGCCACATCATGAAAACATGAAGGATGTGGAGAGAGTGACGGGAACGGATTTTTGTTTAAATTCAGGTGAGATGTAAACTGATCTGGAGGTTCTGTGGCTGTCATCCCACTACCTGCTGCAGAACCATGAGTCCAGAAACCCATCCTCCCTGCTGCAGAACCATGAGTCCAGAAACCCATCCTTCCTGCTGCAGAACCATGAGTCCAGAAACCCATCCTCCCTGCTGCAGAACCATGGGTCCAGAAACCCATCCTCCCTGCTGTAGAACCATGGGTCCAGAAACCCATCCTTCCTGCTGCAGAACCATGGGTCCAGAAACCCATCCTTCCTGCTGCAGAACCATGGGTCCAGAAACCCATCCTCCCTGCTGCAGAACCATGGGTCCAGAAACCCATCCTTCCTGCTGCAGAACCATGAGTCCAGAAACCCATCCTCCCTGCTGTTGAACCATCTGGACTGTTTTGTTTTGTTGAGTATTTCAGTCTCCTCTCAGAAAGTACAAGACAAAGATGCAAAGTTGAATTATTTGTTTCATTTGAACCGATTCTGTGGACCACAGATATTCTTGTTCATAATAAATGCTTGTAAGAAGATTGAGCTTAATGGTTCGTTCATTTCATGGGTAATTACGTAAACAGCCAACGGATGAGCTGTGGTGTTTTATTTTTTAATCTGATAATGTCTTCTTTAGCTGTAGCCAGTAATTCTATTATCACAGCTACACAAGAGAACTAGCTCCAAATGCAAATGTTTTCTGCTAAAATACTTTCTGACGATGAATGATCGTCTGATGATGTGTTGGCCTCACAGGAAACAGCACATCTGTCTGTCTTTGTTCAGCCTGCCAGACAAATGATGACTGGGACTGCAAACCCTAAGTGGAGAAGCCAGAACTGCAGCCCAACTTCAGTCCTTAAACTCTACATTTTGGGCAACATTTTAGCAGCGTGGCTTTAGTATGTAACCAAACTGCACCAGGAATCGGATGTAGATGTGGTGCAGCCTCAGATTTAGTGTGAGCCCTGAAAGCTGAAATGAAGTAAATACAGCATGATATGGATCATTTTTCTTTGTCAAAAAGTCCCTTTAAATGAGCACTATGCACATTGTGTAGTTATGTCCCAAGTCCCTGTATAGCCATTTAATTGCACAACTAAGTGTCACTGTGCGATGACACAAGTTGTGTTTCATTAGCCTTCCTCGTCCCCCGCAGGTTTTCACACCGTTGCTGCCTGGTTTGACTGAGTCACTGTGAAGCCGCCTTTGATCGTTTGCTTACAGATACGTGCGCTCGCTGGCACTAATTCATCTTCCTCTTCTTGTGCGTTTGTGGTGTAGCATGTCTGCCTGGTTTTGCAACAGCAGGTAAGATGCAGCACGGACCAAACCGTTGCCACCAGGTTCCTCTTTTGTTTGCTGACCCTGATACTGACTTCTTTTAGCAGCAGTGTGCTGACACTTGCTAATGTGATGGTATCCACCTTCTCACCACACTTCCCTCTTTCTCTCCTCACATGCTGCACATCTGATGTGATCGTCTTCTGATCAAAAATGCAAGTGGGGGTCACGATGCCTCTGATGCTTTTGTCGGTGCTCAGAAGAGCTTTCATTTAACTTTAACTTGTGTGAAGCTTTGGTCCTAGTCCCAACTGCCCTTACAGGTGGAGACGGGCTGTCAGCAGGGGAGAACCGGTCACACCTGTACGCGGCACACGGGTGGCCTGCAAGAAATACCAAAGTCGTAGACCGCTCAGAGAACCTGTAGAGGGAAAATGCCCAGGCACATCCTTTCCTACATAGACGCTGCAGGCTACAGGTCATAGAGGACCCTTATACAACATGTAAGGGTAAGTAAGGGGGAGGCAGGCGTGTCGTACGGATATTTCAGTTTTTCCACCAACCTCCAAATCCTGTGCACTGTGCAAGGGTCCCGTTAGTGCTGTTCATGTGATACGTGCGCGCTCCACGCTGCAGCCTGACTGTCCGAAATGAGGAAATTAGACAATCAGAGTGTAGTTTGTGTGAACATCCTACGGGCACTTGGGTATCCCGTGCACACCCCATGCGTGCAGCATTTGCACATGGTCAGTAAGGACCCGGTACTCGCACCTTACCAACGACTAGAGCAGGGGCGCCCAAGTTCCAGGCCTCGAGGGCCGGCCTCCTGCTGGCTGTCCAGAAATCCTGCCTTACCTGCCGTTGATTACCTGATCAGGTGTGTTCAGCCAATGAGGAGCTTCAATGGCAGGCTGGTTGGAAAACATGTAGGACACCGGCCCTCCAGGCCTGGAATTGGACACCCGGCCTTAAGATTGTGCCCCTCCTGTCTACGACCCTTCACATGCTCGGACATCTCAAGAACCCACAGCACCTGTAAGGGTCAACCCCCCCATACAGGTGCATGCGAATAAGGCATAAACCCAACCCACTTGACAGGTTGGCCTCTGGTTTAGGATTAAACCCCAAGGGGGGACATATTATGCCCCTCAGTGCCCATTTGTGATGCAGGGTGCCGTTGCAGAACGGGGGTGTTACTCTTGACAGTGCTCGGTTTACAGCGATTTGCTGAGGTGTTTTTTGGTGTAAAATGATTTAGAAAAGCTACAGGTAAATGAGAGTAGAGATATGGCTGCCTTACTTTGGGATGAGAAAAGGAGATCAACTCTGAAGCTAGACTGGAGCGATCCATGTCTGTGTGCTACAGTAAACTTGGTGTCTCTGATCACGTGTCACGGCCTGCACATGCAAGCACACGCATAAAAGTACCACAGGATTCCCATTTGCTGTTAAGAATAGGATTTTTGAAAACATTAAGATGTGGTTATATTCAGAGTGGACATTTGTGGCTGAAACCATCTAAAACAGCTATCTTTCAGTATGGCAGCATCGTCTGTCTCTGCAGCATCTCTCACATGCCGGATCCTTCTGTTGGGCCTTTAGTAGAAGCTACGGTGCTCTGGTGTTGGAGTCCCAGTCCTCAACTCTGAGACTGGGTGCTTCAGAATCCAGACGACCTCGTTGCGTAACAAGCCGTCTCATGGAGCACAGAGAACATGAAAGCACTGATGAAGGGCTTCAGAATAAGAAGAAGCAGTTGTCTGATTCCGATCTTCTTTTGTCTGGTATATTTGCTCAATGAACAATTGGAAAGATTCTGCTCAGTTGAGAGAAAAACTAAAATCCTCACAGAACAGGCATCAGCAGAAATCCCTTTAGCTGGAATTGTGGGAGGTAATGCTGTTTTTTTAACTCATTGCTTCACTTTTGAAGTTTCAGCAACATTGAATGTAATTTTCAAATATGTGTCTTCCTTTTTGATCATTCCACAATAATTCATTCTTACTCTTTATTTTTTAAATACATTTTTAATGCTCAGTGGCATTCTGGTAGAGTGTTTGCCCTGAGATTGGAAGGTTGTGAGTTCAAATCTAGGACAGTCATACCAAAGACTTCTGCCTCCCTGCTTGACACCCAGCATTAGGGGTTGGATTGGGGGGTTAAACCACCAAATGCTTCCCGAACGCGAGACACCTAGGTGTTTTCAACAACTGACAGGACTTTGCTGTAGAAGAAGAAAAGACGTGGCAATGTTTCATGAACTGCATAAACAGTTTAAAGTACACTGAAAGTTCAGCAACAAGCAAAACCAGCAAAGAACAAACGTTTCTCTCATCTTTATCATGACCTCCATTTCTAGGCTTTGTGCCAACAGCAGGTTAGACGACACGACCTCCAAGAGTTTGTGTGAGTGACTGTTTACAGTGAGGCCTTTGCTGGTCCTTTCTAGAGTTTACTGTCACAGTCAGACACACGGTTACTATTTGTGAGCCATTAAAATGCTGATGCTGGACTTTTCCTCTGTTGGTTGCCAGATGCAGGTTGTGGTGGAAGGAGATCATGTGAGTCATTATTAAAGTAACTCCATCAGCACTTTCACTTCTGCAAACGGTTCCAGGAACAAATCAAAATATCTCTAAAGACCCGTCAGTGAGAAGTGAGGCAATACCTGACAGCTAGTGACCATTTGTCAAGAACAGCAGGTTGAAGACCAAAGACAGTCTGGTCGGCCTCAGCCTCAGACTGAACAGTCCTCAAGATGATCTCTGTGAGATGATGGTCTCCAAACTAAACACAGTGATGGTGACAGCACCTTTTTTAGTTTGTGCTTTATTTTTGTTCTTCTGCAAATCACTTTTGTACTTAGCTAAACTGTTGTACAACACTTTATACTATACCTCATCACCTTAGTACTTTATTTCGAAACAAAAACTGGAGAAGACAAACAAAGAAATGTATATCCATAGATAGATATATTAGAATTATCAGTCAGAATCATGAGAGAAGTAAAAAAAAGATAAAGAAATAGACAGGCAGGCAGGCAGGCAGACGGGCGGGCGGGCGGGCGGGCAGGCAGTCCTACCCATCTTTCTCATACGTACACATTTTAGGGAGATGGGGGGGGTCAGTCTGCATCTTGGGGGTGGAGCTACTTAGCAGTGGTTCCCTTCCCATGGTTGGAAACAGGCCCATGGTGGTGGTGGTGGGGGGGTGTTGGTCATCACTGTGAGCAGGCAGGAAACACAAACACACACACATACATTACAGAAATAAGGACCTCTTATCTTCTGTCCCCTACCCCATCCCTGGCGGGTGATACCAGGCCCTCGGCGACGGCGGCCGTGTTCCCTGGGTGCTGGCTTTCTGGGCCCGGCAGCCCTCTCTCCATGTAGGGAGGGGGATCCCCGAGTTCTCTGGGAAGACCGGGAGCCGGGGACCACATCACATCTGAGCCTGGGGGTGTCCGTGTCCCTGTGGTGTGGGTGTTGGTCCTTGCCCTCGAGTGCCAAAATTCCAACAGTGGGTGAGCCTGGTTAGCCCATAGTGTTGGACTGCCCCCGTCTGCCCCCGAGGGTGGGTGGCTCCTGCCTTGCTCTCTCCTGGACCTCCCGTGTGGTGGGCAGGTTTCCTTCAAGGGGCCCTGGCTGGTGCCTGGAGTTGGGATTGGGGGGAAGCCCAGGACTCCCGGGTGGAGGTGGGCTGCTCATCTAGGGCTGGGGGGGCTCTCCGGCGGTGGGGCCCTGTGCTGGTCTATTCTTTTGGCTGGGCTGGAGCTTGCCCTCTCTGTACTCCTGTGCCTCCCCGCTCTCTGGTGTTGGGGGCCCCTGTGGCGGTCCTACGGGCCCGGTCTGGGTGGCTGACTTGATTGCCCGGCGGGTGGATTTACTAGATCTGCTATACCGTGTGGGCATCGGGGGGTTCTGGCTGCCAATGCTGCTTCAACGGGGGGTCTTGGTTTGGGGATTACTGGGCACGCTCCCCCTCTTTTTACATTTCATCATCCACCACAGTAGAACACACTCACCTGAGCACAGGTGTCAGCTCACCTTTGGACAAATAGTATGTTACAGAAGGAAATGCTTTGCATGTGTGTGTTTGTGTGCATGTGTGTGTGTGAACTGTAGATGTATTGTGTACATGTTGACATGTTAATTTGTGAAGTTTTTTGGAGTGTGTGTGTAGTTTTTAATACTTTGAGGACAACTTTGCAGAAAAAATATGAACACATTTAGTTTTACGTTGAACATTTCTGGGGTGAATAGGATTTGTCCTTGTCTTAAATAGAAAATTTTCTGTTAACAAATTGTCAAAAATACATAAGAGGGTCACAGGCAAATACAGAGTCCAGAAACAGATTGTTCACATTTGTTCATGCGTCTAGAAGTTTATTTATTAAATTAAAATAAAATAGGACTTTTTAGAATGTCATTGATCCCATAACAGGGAAATTATCTTATTATATCTGACAGATGTGTCATCATCAAACAGATGATGACACAGCGATCTCCGGGTGCATTTTGTCGGTGGCAGCGGATTGTTTTAGACCCAGAAATGGTGGAAACAGTCCAGAAAGCCGTAGCCATGCCACTCTGCTCATTGGACTTAAAAAAAGGTGCATATCTGTCAAGATCGGTTGATGTTAAAAGGATAACCAAACATTGAAGCTAACTCTGAGAAGAAGTAGATTAACTGCCAGCCGACTGTTGCTGCTGTAGAAAATTACAATTAAATAAATACATAAACATCAGTAGGATCAAAATACCCAACTTTCTTTCTTTTTCTGATTTTCTTTCTTTTTAACTACAGTCGGCCACCAGTTAGCCTACTTTAGCTCGGAGTTAACTTTCTTTATTCTGTTATTCTCCGTCATTTTCTGAACCCATTATATCCCTTTTGGGGTCACGGTGCTGCTGGAGCCTGTCCCGGCTCGTGTTGGGCTAAAGTGGGGTACAACTGCACAGGTCCAAGGCCCGCCCCACCTGTCCCGGGAATAAACTGGCCGCACAGCAGGGAAGCGGGGGATCCGCTGTGACCCCCGTGATGCATCTTTGACGGTTTGCTAACAGGAGAAATTTTGAATTCAAGACAGGCACATCTTTTTCAAAACAGACATGTTAAATGTCTAACTGTGCATTCATATTTTTTACTTTAAGTTCTAAGTTACAAAGCTCTTCTTATTCTGCTATTTATGGTCTAGAGCCAGATCACAAGACAGGAAAGGACTTGCGCCTCAGACGTCCAGCAAACACACAGACACATGCAGCCATCTGCCACCTCTTATCAAAAGGCAGCAGCCGTGTTTTCGTCTAAATTTGTCTAATCAGTCTGCACCATGTTTAGGTGAGGCTCAAACTGACTCTTCTCTGATGACGGCTTTAGGTTAAGGTCTTGAGACTTCCCTGTGCACCACCCAACACTTAGTAAAGCATTTTAAAAAGAGACTGTAGGACAGAGGCAGATCACACTGAATGAGTGTACCGGTTCTATTCCTATCAAAAACTGGGTTGTTAAACAGTGGTAACTGAACTGTAGTAAGTTACGTCTTAAAGTTGATGCAACAGTACATTCATGGAAAAAATTGAACTATCGATGCATTTCTATTGGGGTTAGGGTTTGCACTGTGACATTTCAGTGTCCATAAAGGTGAAGACGGCTCATTTGACGTTCCTGCTAGGAAAAGCCCGGTTTGTACAGAACTTTAACTTGTGTTTAACTTAAAGAAAGGCCGAATCCGAATTCTCCTCCTACCCTTACGGCTTATCCCTATCCCTCCAATTGTAGGGGCATTTGGAGGGTAGATTTGTTCAGAATAGTTTTTTTAAGGGCTAACCCGGCAGAGGTTGATCCGCGTTGCACTGTGCCGCAGATAAGAAACACATTTTTTCACATGGGTGTCCTCTGACGCAGAGGTTTACATTCACATGTAAGTAATGAATTTATTTTTAAGCTGTATTTTTTTTTTTGGGCTAACGTAGCTGAAACTGTTCAGGACTGAATCTAGTAGGAGCAATGTCTGACAATGTCTTTACAGACAGATCCACTGAGAACCGCCAAGACAAATTAGAACAAATTTGCTGTTTTTCAATAATATTCTTCCCAATGTTCCTGTCCTGCAGAGGTTCCCATTGGGAATTGAAGATTGCTTTGTCCAGTTCATCCCACAGCAGCACGATGAGGTTCAAGTCAAAAGACTACGCTGCCCATTCCTTTGGTTGTTCAAGTTTACCGTCTTTTGGTCCTCTGGTAGTTCTGGCAGAGACTGGATTTATGTTTTGGGTCGTTATGTTGCTGGTAAAGCCCTGACCAGCAAGAAGGAAGGAACGTCATGCTGTTGCAGAACAGTGTGGTAGCCATGTCGGTCTGATCAAGAAATGAGCCAAAGCAACTGAGAAGGATCTTTGCCACTTTGGTGGCACTGACTCTTTATATGGGAAAGGAATTTAGTTTTGAAGCATGAGTGAACAGTAAGACTGTTTTCCAAATGATCTTAGAATTTTCAGAATGTAATTTCTGTTTCAAGAAATGAGCTAAACCAATGGAGAAAAACTGTAATGTGTATCTCTCACTCACATGCACACACTTACAGTCACACACTAAAATGTCACGAATGGCTATTGTGCCAGTTCAGCCCCTGTTAAATCCAGCTGTTTCTCCTGTATTTCTGTCTTTTAGTGCTTAGCTATGATCCTGTGGTGGAGACAAACTCTGGGTCAAACGAGGACAACTTAGCACCACTGAGTGATGACAGCAGCTTCTCAAGCAGGACAGCAGAGGGCGGAGGAGGAAGTGAGGATGAGGAGGCAGCTAGCCCAGGTGGTTTGCTGGCTCTGGATGGATCACCTAGAGAGGCCAATGGCCTGCTGTCTTACCAGGTCCAAAGTGAGGACAGCAGCCACCTCAGTGAGTATTCACACATTAAGTTTAGAGTTTTCTCTCCTGTTTTTCAGAACGTCATTTCACCCCATAAATAAGTAAGTATAACTTGGGATGCATGAACAAATAGTAAAACAACTAAATAAATAATTTCCATTTCACTCCAACAGATTAATTTAAATAGGAGTCAACATGGGACAGCAAACACCAACATAGGAGGCGAACATAAAAGGGCTCCATCTGATTGGTCAAATGCATGAAGGGATTTATTTCATTCGTTAAATACTTCAAGCTGCCATAAGATGGTTTTAGCACATTTAGGGTAACCATTTATTGCAATTTTTGCCATCTTGAGCGATATGCATATTCCACAGCTTGATATTGCAATAACAATAAATTTGAGATTTATTGTACAGGCCTGCTTCAATTATACATCAAAAATATTGTGACGTTTTTTAGAATAGAATAGAAATTTGCTTTTGGATGGTGGGTGGGACTCTTGGCGTGGAAGGTAGCCTAGCTAATTTCCCAGCATCCCTTTGTTCACACTCTCTACCGCTAGCGACAAGTGCCTCACAAGCTAAGTTAACATTAGCACAGCAGAAAAACAACAGCAGTAATATCGGAGGTATCCAGAGTCAGAGTCCAGCTCAACCGTGGAAATTAAATCAAACATAGATCTATTTGTCTGCAAGTGCAAACACAGATTTAGAATCGGAGCGGAGAAAGCGAGACTTCGGTCCGCCCATGGCAGTACCAGTGTCATACACATTAGGTTTTCATCAATAAAGAAGTACTGAGAAACGCACTTTAATTCTTAAATTCTTTATACATGTCCTCCATCATGAAAAAAGGTGACAAGAACATGTTAAAAACACCAATTCCATTGGAGTGGGCCTGTAAACATGATTAAAAAGGAATATTAAATAGCATCCTCTGTTCAGTTTTATGATCTTTTTGAACCATGTAAGTGTATTTTACTTTACCTCCTTGTTACCATCTTGAGCTGATATTTCAGACAGACAGACAGACAGACAGACAGACAGACAGACAGACAGACAGACAGACAGACAGACAGACAGACAGACAGACAGACAGACAGACGCTGTGAAATACAAAACTGTGAGTGATCTCATAGTAACTTTCTTATCCTACTCTTGTCACGCACTCAGCAAAGCCATTGGATCGAGGTTCCAAGCCCAATGATTACTTTCTGAAAGAGGAATTTGAAGACAGTGATGATGATTCAGCAGCCATTGTTGAGTACCTTCAGCGCAGTGACACCATCATTATTTACCCAGAAGCTCCAGAGGAGGCAAAAACACTGAGAACAGCGGAGGCAACAAGTCCAAAAGAGAACAAGCACGGTGAGCAGAAAGGAACAGAACGGTGACAGAATAACACTGAAAAAACAGGATACAGACAGCAAAGCTTGAAAATAGCAACATGACAACTACAGGAATGCTTTAAAAAGAAAAGAAGACAGATTTTTTATAGATATGAAGGTGCTAGCTTGTTTTTTTATTGGAAGGTTGTCGCTGAGAAAAGTGTATCCAGACAGCATAGGGCAGTGTTGTGAGGATGACTAAGATGGTGATGAAGAGAACAATTACTGTAATTACTGAAAAAATACCTTTAAATATAAAGGAAAAGTAAGAGTAGTGGAAGCTAGACTGAGGTCAGAGGAACATTTGTGAGCAGCAGGATGGTTTCATGCAGAGAAAGAGAAGCACAGATGTTTGCTTTGAGAAGGTCAGAGGAGGTCAGGAGGAGCTGCATGGTGTCTTTGTAGATCCAGGACCCAGAGAGAGGAGCTGTGGTTTGGAGGAGGACGTCTGGAGCGACAGAGAAGAACGTTGGAGATGTTAGACATGGATGAGAGCTGGAAGGAGGTGGGGAGATGTTCTGGAGGAGAAGCAGAGGAGGTGGAGGTGGGACTGACCCAAGGATCAGCTTTGAGCTCCTTCATGTTTACTATGGACAGACTGACAGATGAGGTTAGACAGGGATCTCTGTGGATCATCATGTTTGCAGATGACACTGTGGTCTGTAGTGAGAGCAGGAAGCAGGTGGAGGAACATCTACAGAGGTGGAGGTTTGCTCTGGAAAGGAGAGGAAGCTGCAGACAGACAGAGAATCCATGTGGAAATGAGAGGAGCTGAAGAGGACCGGTACTTCCAGGGAGCAGAGGTGGAGAAGGTGGAGAACTTCTTAGAGTCAACAGAACAAGAGTGGAGGAAAGAGGTGGAGGGGCATGTTGATGCAGGATGGAACGGATGGAGGAAGGTTCCAGATGGATGTGTCACCAAAGGAAAGATGTAGGAGTGTGAGGTGAGAGCAGCCATGCTGTTGGTTTAGAGACTGTGATGCAGAAACAGGAGGCAGAGCTGGAGGCAGCAGAGATGAAGATGTTGTGGTTCTCTTTGGGACCAGGATGGATCAGGAATGAGGACATCAGAGGAACAGATCAGGGTGGATGATTTGGAGATGGTCTGGACTCATTAAGAGGAGAAACAGTGATTATGTTGGTGAAAGGAAAGAGGTCTAGAGGAACCAAAGAGGAGGTTCATGGAGGTAGAGAAGGAGGACACGAGGGTGGTTAGTGTGTGAGGAGCGTGCAGAGAAGAAGATTACTCATTTTTAATGACTGAGCATCTCTAGCAACAAAGCTGAAAACGGGTATCAGTGTGTCACGAAAACACAACAGCAACGATGCACAATGAGGATACAACATAATGACAAACTGATCACCACAACTCATTTTAGAAAACGTGTCATACTTGGAGATGTTAGTTGATGAGCTTTCTTTGCCTTTAATGTTTCATTAAATAAGTCTATTAAACAGATTGATGGTAGATTAAGGATGATTTTAAAACAACAGAATGAAGTTGGTTTACATGGTTTCAAGCATGCACTCCTAACCTTTAAACTCCTCCTTAGGCTCGCTCTCTGATCCCACAGATGACTTTGCTCAACTTCTCACATGTCCGTATTGTGAACGAGGCTACAAAAGACTGACATCTCTGAAGGAGCACATCATGAACCGCCATAAGAAGAACGACGAGAGCTTTGCTTGCCAGCTGTGCACGGGCACCTTTGACTCCAGCTCTCTGTTGGACCGTCATATGACAACACACAAGCTTGGAAGAGAGAAGGTCAGCTTCTTATTTTCCCATAGACCTGAAACTTCCAAGAAATGTTTGTACTTTAAACTTTTGTCGATGTGTTTTTGCACTTACTCTGCCACTATTCACCATTTGGATGAATCATTGCAGCAGATCACTTCAGAGTAATTTGTTTTGCTCTAATAGGAAAATCATTTTGTCAAAATTTACACCAAAAATGTCAACAAATGCCCTGAGATGACCTTTCAAACTGTTCAGTTGAGTCGTGTCCATGTAATGTATGTCACAGCAAGTTTTCCTGAGAATTCCTGATACTGTGAACCTAACCAAGGGGCCCCTGGCCTCGTTCCCTGGGGGGAGGCCGTGGTGGGGCCATAGAGCGGTCAACTTCTGATCATGAGATTGCAAGCTTGGTTCCTGCCTAGCCTGAAACAACCAAAAAGGCACTTTCTGACACGTCAAAGTGTCACTGGCAAGACACTGAACCCCAGACTGATAGACTGATGCCAGTGTTCGGCAGCGGAGCCACCGTCAGTGTGTGAATGTGTGTGTGGATGAATGGGACTGAGAGGCACTTTGGGCCTTCAAGGAAGATAGTAAAACATTTTATAAGAATACCCCATTTACCATAATTTACACATGTAGTTCTGTTAGCCACTGCGGGGCAAAATCAGGGAATATGCAAGGCAGGCAAACCTGCTGTGTTAGAGCGTTATCTCAAATTGTTTGGTGTTAAATTCCTTTTACAAACCAATAAATCTTATTAAGGTCAGTACTAAACCCATTCAATTCACCAATTACACCATGAGCATAATGGGATTTGCTGTAATCTGCCAATAGCTTCAGATCTTGTTCTTCATCCTCTTAAAAAGAAACAACAGTGAAGAAGGTTATAAGGCAGCGCTATCTGAGCGGCACGGCGTGATTTGGGCAGAATGCCAGGAGTTCAAATATTTGAACTTTGGTGAGGTCACTGCGTCACATGAACCATTTAAGGACCCATCCATCCATCCATCCATCCATCCATCCATCCATCCATCCATCCATCCATCCATCCATCCATCCAAACATCCATCCATCCGTCCGTCCATCCATCCGTCCATCCATCCATCCATCCATCCATCCATCCATCCATCCATCCATCCATCCATCCATCCATCCATCCATCCATCCGTCCATTTTCTTAACATGCTGTATCCCTCTGGGTTTCCAGAGTCCGTCCCGGCTACTGTTGACGACGGTACACCCTGGACAGTCTGTCGCAGGGCCGATGGGGCTAGAGCCTGCTCTGGTCTCCTGAACTTTGTGATATTTTTCTTTTTTTCATCAAGGCAAAAATAAAAAGATCATCTAACTTTTATTAACTTTCCCAGTCTCTGGTGAATGCGGGACAGCAAGGCTTCAAACTCGGTCAGAGAGAGGCGGAAATCGCAGAAGCGTCCGTCTACTTCCGTCAGCAGCGGGAGAGTCTCTAATGATCTCATGAACCCAGACATGGAAACCTGAGCATAACTCAAGTTTTTGTAGAACTTTTCAAAATAAATAAACCTGATCTCTTAACATCGTCTGTATCTTCCATGGATGCTAAATTAGGTAAACACAGACACCACTCTGTAGCGATCAGGCTAAAAACATTAGCTCCTCCCACATACAGCAGGGGCGTTGAGCTATGAACATCTTTTTGGACAGGCGGCGAGCAGAGGATTTGCCATTCAGCTGACGCTAATTTGACGCGAAATGCGTTTGGTGTGAACGCAGCTTTATGGTCTGAAAACTGGCTGATTTGGATCCAGTCTCACCTCAATTGGGGCAGAGTCGCTCCAAGTTAACATCCAGTTTGATCTGCACAAGTTCAAGAACAGAAACCACTGTGATTAGTTGGGCAGGGGAAGGCTGTACTCAAAAATCCGTCAGAATGTTGTAGTTTGATTTGTTATACATGCAGTCCTTCAACTGTTTGTCAATGAGTTAAACAAAGTTTAGAGTTACTTGTCAGGCTAAAGTCTCATTCACCCATGCACACACACATTAATGGTGGTAGGGCTGCCATGCTATGGCATTAGAAACGTGGGGGTTCAGTGCCTTGCCCAAGGGTATTTCAACAAATGGGCAGGCAGAGCAGAAATCAGACCTGTGACCTTCCCATCTTCCATGTCACATCTGCATCATTGGCTTTCTGCCTTGTCTGCACCACTGCTGGCCCCTCCTCTTTAAATCTGTTTGTTTCTTCACAGCCACCCCCCCTCAGTGAAGAAGCTGAAAACCGCAAGTTTAAATGCAGCGAGTGTGGAAAAGCTTTCAAGTACAAGCACCACCTGAAGGAGCATCTACGCATTCACAGCGGTTAGTGGTGGAGTGTGCGACCGCTGTCTTCACAGGGATGACTTTTCCTGCCAGTACTTCTATGAGCATGTTTCCATCACCTCATCCTGCTGAAATCAGACTTCCTACACTGGCAAACACTTTATAGATCCACTGATGTTTTTTTTGTCATGACTATCTTTATATAGATGTCAGGTGATCGGCTGCTCCTGGAAGAGTTGAAGTCGAAGCCTAAGCTCAGACGGACAGAACATTTGCCGTTGCTGCACCCAACCTTTGGAATAGTTATGTACATTCACAAGCGCCGTCCCTGACCATTTCTAAAAACCTCTTTAAAGTCTGAACACGATTTTTTTTGCATCAGGGCCATCCTTTGTCAATGTTAAGTCAATGTAAAAACACAATCAGAGGATCGTGGGGGGACATGTTGCAGATTTGTCTGCTGAACATCCATGATGCTGATCTCCCGTTCCACCACATCCCAAAGCTTCTCTATTGGGTTCTGGTGACTGTGGAGTCCGTTTGAGGCCAGAGAACTCATTGTCATGTTCTAGAAACCAGTCTGAGATGATTCCAGCTTGATGACATGGAGCCTTATCCTGCTGGAAGTAGCATCAGAAGATGGTCCACTGTGGTCAGAAAGGGATGGACATGGTCAGCAGCAATACTCAGGTAGACTGATGTGTTGGAACCATGCTCAACTGGTACTAAGGGGACCAAAGTGTGCCAATAACCTTTCTTTCCCATTCTGATGCTCGGTGTGAACTGCAACAGATCCTCTTGACCATGTCTGCAGGCCTGAATGCATTGAGTTGCTGCTATGTGATTGGCTGATTAGAAATTTGTATTAATGAGCAGTTGGATAGGTGTGCCTATAAATGGGCCAGTGAGTGTATAATATAGTAAAAATTGACCTTCTGACTGTAAAAAGCAAAATGTGACTATAGAAGAAAGAAAACTGTTTTAGTACAAAGTTAATTTTTTTCTTTATACATTTCAGGTGAAAAGCCATATGAATGCTCAAACTGTAAGAAGCGCTTCTCTCACTCTGGATCTTACAGTTCCCATATCAGCAGCAAAAAATGCATTGGCCTGCTAACTCTCAATGGACAAGTACATAATGGAAATTTTAGCAAATCCTGTTCCTTCCCAAGGTCAAGAACTCTGTCTCCTGAAAGTCCTACAATTCCTCGTCTACACCCCAAACTGGAAAATGGCCAACCCCTCTTCTCCCAAATTCAACAAGATCAGCCTCATGTCAGAGGTGAACCAAATTATTTAAGTGATTATCATCTATTAATGGCATCACAACATGTTTTTGAGGGTACAAGGGTATACCTAAATGGCCATGGCTTAAGCTCTCTGGGGATCCACAGTTCTCCTCAGAGCTCTCTTTCACATTTGGGAAGCATGGAGGTAGACCTACCTCTCCTGAGCTACACGGGCCCCCCCGTGAGCAGCCTGAGTGAGGTTCAGAAACTGTTTCATATTATGGACAACAATGGATGCCGGCAGAACCCAGAGAAGATGTCCCAGATGAAGGCCTATATGAAAGAGCTGGAGGCACAGATCCAAGCCCAGGCTGGCTTTCCGGCAGTGACTCACAGTAGCCCCACCAGAAGCATCACTGACTACACTCTGAAGAAGGTCAGAGAGGCCAAGAGTCTGATCAACAAAGAAAAGAAACAAGTGCGCGACAAGAAGGAGAAATCAAATCACTCAGGTTTTCTTTGCAGCGAAGAAAAGTCACTTGATGAACAGACACTGTTCCTCCCATTTTGCTGCCAGTTCTGCAAAGAGACATTCCATGGTCCCATTGCACTCCATCAACATGAGCGATATTTGTGCAAAATGAATGAAGAAATCAGAGGAGTCCTGGAACCAGCAGAGAACTTGCTGGCTGGCCGCCAAAGGACTCTAGTCGATGAACTGTCCCTTAGCGATGGGGCAACCAGCCCCACTCACCTTTTAAAGGACCACTTTTCAGTGCTTAATGCTTGTTTTGCTGTGAATACAGAGCCTAGTATTGAGGAAGTGGGGAAACTGTCACATGCTGTTGCTGGTCCTCAAGAGTTTGTCAAGGAGTGGTTTGCCAATTATGAGAGTCAAAACCACCAAATGGGAAGTGTAAGAAAAAAGTCACTTCTTCCTAATCATAGTGCTCATGATCATCACTTAGGCCATTCTCCAAAATCACTTCTCCCTGTAGACATGCACTGTGGGTTAACCAATGGCAACAGCTCCCAGAAACTTGAAAAAACTAACCACTTTGGTGCTTCTAGGCAAGCAGCAGGGGTGATGCCACATGAGCTCCCAGACTTCATAAAGGACAACACCTTATCTCCCCTCAACTTATCCAACTTTCCATCTCACTCCACTTTCTCCAAAAACTCACAGATTAGGTCGAACACTCCAAACAGCCTCATCTCTGAGGAGACTCTTGGGGACATACCACTGGATCTGTCGTTGCCCAGAAATGTGGAACAGAAACTTGTTTCTGTGGAAGAAAAACAAGTAAGACCTAAAGGTTTGATGCCCGAATGTAACGTGAAGTTGGCAGAAAAAGAGCAGGCTTGTGGACCTTCAGATCTCATCAGCGTAAAGACGGAGGTATTGGACTCTGACATCAAAGGGAATTTTGGTCACCAACCGGGGAACAGTGCCAGTCCTCTCTTTGGAATTGATCCCTTCTACGGTAGCTCCGCATATACTCCCCTGTCACCTCATGGAGCATTTACGCCACCTACCTTTAGGTCTTCCACGCAGTCCCCAAATGTGGGCCTTAGGGGCTTCTCAGGCCTCAATCCCATGAGTCTGCTGCCTCACATGGCCTACACCTATACTGCTGGTACCACATTTGCTGAAATGCAACAACAGAAGTACCAGCATGAAGTAAGTTTACCAGTGAAACCAGATCTCCTTGTAAATGTTGCCTTCTTATGCTAGCTCCTAAAGGTTGATTTCACGCTGGTTTGCTTACAGATGATGTTTCCTTCTAGGACAACTTAGTTTGATTTTAAACAACTGTGAGATTAAAACATAAAACTTAAAAAACATCTAAAGCATGTCCTAAGTGTATGGATGAATGCAGCATGGACAGGCAGTGCCCTTTGGACAAACATCTACATGTGAAAGCTATAGTAACAAACCTGAAGCAACTATTTGTCTCTTTTTGTTTTTTAACCCTTCTTCAACCTCTTTACCCCTTTTTCCTTTCTTGTACCCCTTGCCCCCCATGTCCTACTGTCCCATTCTGTCTTCTGTCTTCTATCCAGAACAAAACAAAATTCACACAAATATAATATGAATAAAGCTTAGCCTCAAATGTGAAGGGGATTTATACAAATATACATCTTGTGTGTCAGAAGATCCATAAACCTCTCTTGTAACAGTAAAATCTGTCCAACACAGGAGCCTTCAGTTCTGATCTGCTTTCTCAGCGGTTGGACAGGACAAGTTAGAAAAAACAGCAAATAGAACAAGTTTAAAATGATTAAATAAAACATCTAAGGCAGGTAATTTTCAATATAACTGTAAATGGCGTATATCTATAGAGTGCTTTCCTACCTTCTTAGAAGGCCCAAAATGCTTTACATTCATCCGTTCACACACTGATGGCAGCCACGCCGCTGAACACTGGCATCAACCTTTAACCACCGGGAGCAACGTGGGGTTCAGGGCCTAAGGGACTTTTGACACATGGATGGGCAGGACGGGAACTCAACCTGTGATCTTCTGATGAGAGGTCAACTGCTCTCTGCATCATGCCCACCTCAATAATGACATAACGCTGTGACAGAAATGTGGTTTTGATGAGATCACCTTCTGGTCTTTAATAGTGGAATAGGTTTACAGCAGGAATCCAAACCAGGTAAATCTGCTGTGATAGTTTGTAACCAAACGCAACTTTTGACATTTCATAAGAGAAGTGGGCCTGAGTTTCTTTTACAGTCCAGTTTCATTGTACTTACATGTAAATACCCAGTAAGTATATTATAAATACCCAGTATGTACCACATGTATTTGTATGAATCAAATAGTACCACATAAATACACAGTAAGTACCATATAAGTACAGAGTAGACACAAAAAAGTACCATGTAAACACACTTTAAGTACCCAGTAAATTCCTTAAAAAATACCATGTAACTACCCTGAAAGTACCCAGTAGTTACAAAAGGTACCATGTAAATACCACTTAAGTACACTGTAAGTACTGTAATGTAAAAGAAAGCGTTACCGTGGAATTTTGTTAAATGTATTCATTCATAAGGTTGGTGAAGAAAATACTCAAACTTTTTAAGTTTCCTATAAAATGTTTTTTTCTCACTGCCCTCTTTTCAATTAATTTTAGCTTAAAATTTAAGAGACAGTTCAAAGCTGATATTATATCAAGACCCTGCTCAAAATGCCAGAAACAGCAAACCATGCTTTAGTAATTATGATTGTTATAATTCACTTCTATTCAAACCTTCCAGGTTGGTATAATCCAGT
Source organism: Oryzias sinensis (assembly GCA_037389245.1). NCBI lineage: Eukaryota > Metazoa > Chordata > Actinopteri > Beloniformes > Adrianichthyidae > Oryzias > Oryzias sinensis. Next base: position 11,078,836 of record CM074501.1, on the reverse strand, counting down.
TTAGTCTATTCCAGTAAAACCAAACTGACCGAACAGATTTTAATTAAATGCTCAAACAGATTACATTGGAAGGTTTTTAGTGTTATTCCCTAATAGTGACTGCGGAAAGGAAAACCTGCTACATAAAAGGGTGGGAAGAAACCTCCAGTACAACCACTCGTTCTAGAGAAGTTAGTAGGTGAATGAAGTGATGAAAAAAAAGACTGACAGCAGAACAAAAAACTGATACTATCTGAAAATCACTGACACGTCAGCTAAATGACAACATGTTAGTAAGTCTACCAGTGGAGAGCAGGAAGAGGTCAAATGCAAAACGCTGAAACACCTGTCAATAGACAGGAAAGATACAATTTGGTGACAGAATACAACCATGAGAAAAAGAAAGGGAGCATACAGAGGAAGGTAGAAAATATCCAGTGTATCTGAGATTGAAAGAGACCAATGCAACGCTAAGCAGGAAATGGACAAAGGAAGTTAGGGGTGTGTACATTTCTTAAATTCCAGTCATAAACTTGACAATGATGTGCATGTGTATATATTGGTCACTTTATTAAATATCACAGTTTAAGTTTTGAAAAACAAGGTTTACCAAGGTCAAATACTGAAGTTTCAGGGTTTTTTTTATATATTGAGTATTTCACTCTGTTTTCTGTGTTTATGCATCTGTGAGAAACAGAGAATCAGAGAGGTGATTTTTAGGATGTTACACATGTTGATTTTTCCAATTTCTGCTGGTAGAGCTCAGCCATTCTGGTGGCTGAACATTGCTTAGCCTTGTTTAAGTTTAAGCCTTGTTATTTGCACAGACACTCCTACACTTTATCCTTCATCTACACACCCCATATGTCTTTCTTTTTTCTGTTTTCCCTAATGAACTTACTTCCCCAGTTTGGGCCTTTAAGCCCTGTCCAGACTTGGGATCAAATTGGAGTTGGGGGTGGGGGGGCACGAGTTGTCCAGAGCATAAGGTCAGCAAATGAGGGATTATCACTGAAGGCCTGTCTCTGTCTCAGGGGGAGCTGCTGGACAAAACGGCAGACTATCTGTCAGGCCTGGATAACCTGACAGACAGCAACTCAATGCTTTCCAGGAAGAAGATTAAGAAGACTGAAAGTGGTATGTACGCGTGTGACTTGTGCGACAAAACATTCCAGAAGACCAGTTCCCTCCTAAGACACAAATATGAGCACACAGGTATATATAACACTTGGACACTTCTTCTTAACCTGCCCTTGATGGTTTTGTGCCCCCTCTTTTCACAGTCTCTGGGTTTCTCACTCATCTTCGCTTTTTTTGTGCGTGTTTGCTTTTTCTGACTCGGTGCTCTGCACACTGTGCCTATAACATGTTCCTTTCTTTTCAGCGTTCCAGCAGGGTTTCTGTTGGTTATTTGTGTTAGAGGCTTAGGAGAAAATACCGATCAAACGCTCAATATCCTAACTGAAACCATTTTTGGGTAATCATTTAGTACGAAAGTTGTCTATGAGCTTTCTTTGCAGTCAGACAGTAGCGTTAGCATTAATTGTCCCATTGGAAATTCCGTTAGCATCAAGCTAGCAGATTCTGGCTTTACATTTGGACAACGAGGAAGGAAAGGCAAAAAGATCGATTTCTACTTTTATGGATCGATTATTGATTTATTAAGCTGGAGAGATTCAAATTGATTAATCTAAATGACCCTAGTGGGGGTCTTGCCCAAGGACCCACACTGGATGAATGAGGAATGTGGGCATTGAACAAAAAACATTCGATGGCAGGGAAAACCAAAAATTACCTTTGCTTATTCTTCTAATAATTACATAGATATGTTCGTCACCTCCAGACGACCAAAACATAAAATGGCTGCTATGGAGATAAAACCAACAGAAACTATGCTGTACCATTTATAACAGCATTTTTGGTTATCTAGCCTGTTTGGGTGAGAAAAAACAGTTTTCATTTTTCAAATACATATTTTCACCTGTTAGTTCATGCATTTATAAATATAACAATACTAACTAAATATTTAGTGAACAAGCAAAATATTTATTTAAAGTTTTTTTTTATAATTATATATTTATTTTACAGACTTAATGTTTAGTTTGTAAACTAAATATTTTTATTTTTATAAAATTAAACATTTAGTTTGCAGATTAAATATTTAGATCTGACCTAAATATTTATTTTCTAAACTGAACATTTAATCTTCATAACTTAATATTTTTGTTTAAAAAAGGATTTAAGTCTAAACTAGAGAGCAACATTTTTTCAAGAATGCCACGGGTCACGGGATTCCCGTGGGATGGGGGTTATCTCTGCCATTATTCATGGGACCGGGGTGGGACGGGTTCTAATTCTTATAGGAGCAGGACGGGAGCGGGAGCCAGCCAACTGCCTTAGAGCCGGTAATGTGAACGACAAGAGCGTCTCCTTCCTGGGAGCTGTGCTTTTAACTTTAATTCTCTCTCTCTCATTTTTCTCCACAAGCCGCACTGGATTGTTCAATGTACATATGTGTTCGTGCCACAGCGCCTATGGCTTGCGCTGAGCGCCGGGCATGAGGGAGTATGAGGGAAAGGGCCAGGTGCAACAACAGGAAACAACACAAAAACATAAAGAAAAGTACTTGAGTAACAACAGAAAATAAGCTAAATAATAATACATAATATATCTAGAAGCATTTGACTGATGTTGTTGATAATAAAGAGGAAAAGTCTTCAGGAAAATAATTCAACATAGAATCACCTCCACAAAAAAACTCTTCAGGTACCCGAGGAAATCTTCTTCAAAACATGGCAGATGATTGAAGAAACCTTTACTGTGAATAAAAAGTCTTTTTGTGGCTTTTGTACATTTTCATTTGTATTTTCTAGGATGTGGTTGCAGTGTTTTGGGTTGTATTGCTTCAAATGTGTTAAGAAAAGAGTATTTAGGTAGAAGTAGAATTGGACCGCGCACCAGGCGGTGCCTGGGTCATCTCAAACACACTTATTGCTGCTGTTCTCTTTTTGTTCAGTCAGAAACTCTTCTGTCTCGTCTCCTAAAAACTCTTCCGTTCCTCCACAGGGATGTTTGCAGGACCAACCATCTTTCCCCTCTTCCTCCTCATCATCAGCGTCTTCCTCACTTCATCCTTACTGATCTTTGCTGTTTTCTGCTCCACAACAGCCTCCTCTTCTCCTCTGTGTTCTCTAACATGCTCCTCATTCATCAGACCTTCAAGGTTCTCCTTCCGTCTTTCCGTCACACTTGTAGAACAAAGAAGGTGGAGGTTCCATAAGACAATCAAGACATATGAGGAATATTATGACAGGTTGGACAGAAAGAGCTAGATGTTTTCAGGTGAGCCAGAGAAACAGAGATGGACGGATGAGCAGCAGGTCAGGATAAGAAAGGACATTGATGTGTTGATTGGCTCCTTAAGGGAGGAGTATAAACAGACTTTGGGAGATCAGGAGGTTCTTCCAGACGTCTGGACAGAAGCAGCTGAAGTGATGATGGAGACTGAGAGGAGACTCAGTGTTTCATCTGGAATGAAGAAGTTCAGGAGTTTGTTCAGAGGAAAAGGTTATGCAAGAAAAAGTAGAACTCTGAAAGGACAGAAGACAGGAGAACAGAGAGATGTAGCACCTGGTGGAGGTGTTAAGGGTCAAACAAAGGGCAGATGAGGACTTGTATGACAGGTTATATACATGCTTACCAGCCATGACTGTGCAGCTGCTGAACTCTTTCAGATTACAATGTCTGCACTAGTCGTCGTCAACCTTAAGAGAGCAGATGTTTAAGTGGATGAAACACTTTGAGGATCTCCTCAAACTCGCTGCTACAGAAACAGAGTATGGGGACCCAGGAGTGGGCCGGTCCAACACACTGATGTTACCAAGCTCTGGTGGGTGGATGAGGTTGGCCCTGAGTGTCTTGATGTTGTGGTGCTTTCTTGAGGAACCTTGTGTGGCATTCTGGGACAGGATAGTTGCCCCCCTTTTCAAGAAGGAGGACTAGATAGTATGCTCCAAACCCGAGGTATCACACTCCACAGCCTCCCTGGTAAAATGTACTTCAGGATACTGGAGAAGAGAAGTTGACTGATAGTTGAACCTCTGATTGAGGAGGCGCAGTGCCATATCTGGTCGTGGAACAGCAGATCAGCTCTACACCTTACACAGAGGGCCTAAGGGTTCATTGCAATTGGCATATTAATTTTACATGTGCTTTACGGACTTGGAGAAAGTGTCTGAACCTCAGCCTCACTCTGTTTTGCGATTAAGTACATCAGAATAAAGACTATGGGTTTCAGGGCCCTGACAAGTGTCATCTAGCCTCTCTATGAACAGAACTGGAATTTGACTTTTGTTGTTGACAGTAACTTGAACTTGTTTTCAGTGCATTTTGGACTTTGGTAAGGATATCCTATGTCACAGGCTCTATTTATAATTTTGATGGACAGAATATCTAGGCCCCTAGAGGCCAGATGGAATGTGGTGTTTAGAGAATCACAGGATTTGACTTCTGCTTTTGTATAAATGGTGTTGTTCTGTTGGCCTCATCAAACCAGGACCTTTAGAGTGCGCTGGGACGGTTTGCAGAAGAGCATGAAGGGGTTCGAACGAGAGTTGACATCTCCAAGTCTTCTTTATCAGTGAAGGGAAATGGAGTATGAGACTGACAGGCAAATCAGAGTCACTGTGTGGATTTGTTGTAGTGAAGGAGTGTGTTCCTAGCCTCCCCTGAGATCATGAGATCTTGGCCTTGACCCAAAGGATAATGTCTTTGATCCTCCTCAGGGTCTCTCAACAACCAGAGAAAGTGGGAAGGGCTTCCTTTTATTGCCTCTTCTTCATCAGTGGTCCTCACCTTTTTCTTCTGTAACCATCTACTGCTTTAACCCTCTTGGTCTATCCAGGAAATTTATGGTGAACAATTACTTTTACTGATTTTAGCATGCTAAAGTATTTATTTCTATCATCCTTTATTTAATCCTCTTCAGCATGACCTTACCTCCCATAACCAGTTACAAAGATAATTCCATTGGTGTTTGTTTAAGCATTGCACTGGTCCTCATGTTACTCTGCACCCTACACAAACCAAGCAGCATCCAAAGCTTGAAATCTTTGTGTGGCTATGGACTATGAACCAACTAAAACTTCTTAAAACACTCTGCATTAATTGGTCTCTTCTCCAGTTATATTCTGTCTGAACAAATGACAGAAAATTATTGAACGTCAACAAACACTTTTCATACTTTTTTTTAACACAACACGAGGTCCAGACAAATAAACACAGCTTTGTGCTGTGACATTTATTTGGGGTTATTTTATTTTGAAAGGAACTGGATTGTGCTGTAAAAGGAGTCATAATTGTTATATATAGGGAAAAAATCAAACTTAATGTTTCAATTCTTGTAAATATTCCAAGCTACAGTTTATACATGAATGGATTGACCACCACGGAAACACATTAAATGTCTTTTTCTAAACAGGGGAAGTTGGACTGTGAGACTCTCACTGGGGTTTGTTTAGAAATTAACCCAAATGGCTCTTTTTAGATGGCAACAGAAACAGGGTGCAACAGACTGGTGACTTGTCCGGGGTGTAACTCACCTTTGCCCAACAATAGCTGGTTTTTAGCCAGCAACCCTGTGAACCCCAAAGGAATTCAGTGGGTTCTTAAGATGAATGGATAGATGTAAAATTGCAGTATGTATTTTTTTAACTAGTGAACATTTAAAAAAGGTTCTCTAATGGACGTCTAAAAATATCCCAAGATCAGATGTGTAGATTTATAGGAGACTTCTATATGCAGATATCTTTGAGAACTCTATTGGTAGCCCTGTAACAGAACAAAACAGAGTTGTGTGAGATGCCCAGTAGACGTCTACAATATATGTATATTAGTTATCTGATAGACAACAAATGTCAGTTGGGAAGAAACTATCCAAATAGCTTGTTTACAACGTTCATGGCATGATGGAACTGCAATGACAATGAGCTGTGGGAAACTCGTCTGCTGGAGTTTTAACGGCGACCTGCAGATGTTTATGAATAGATGTCTATCTATCTGCCCAGTGGGTCAATGCAAGGCTTCTTTTCTCTGCTCTAGAGTCCACTGGAATGACATCAGTTGTGTAAACGGTGGAAAAGTGACAGTAGTTGAAAAAATTATTCTTATTTAATTGTTAAGAGTGATGAAGGGGGGAAATGGGTCTGATGTTGGGGGCAGCTGCCCTCCTTGCCTCGTTTATGTGAAATGATTGATGTCAGGGTCTGTTCTAATGGTGGCTTCCTGTCTGTTGTGTGTCTGCAGGGAAACGTCCACACCAGTGTCAGACGTGCAAGAAGGCCTTCAAACACAAACACCATCTGATCGAGCACTCACGCCTGCACTCCGGGGAAAAACCCTACCAGTGCGATAAGTGTGGCAAGCGTTTTTCACACTCAGGCTCGTACTCACAACACATGAACCACCGCTACTCCTACTGCAAGAGGGAGGCCGATGAACGAGAAGCAGCAGAGAGGGAGGCACAAGAACAAGGAGTTAGTGGTTTGCTGAATGGAGGTCTAGAGCCCTCTGAAAGGATGATGGGGACAACCTACTTGCAGAAGCTGGAGCCTCTTGGATCCTTACAGCCTAATGACCAGGAGGAGCCCTGCAACAATGTGATTCTAAGAGACGGCAGGGAGACCGGAGCAGGACAGGATGAGACAGAAGTGGACAGCAGCAAGTTGATGGAACTGACAGACAGACAGGCAGCAAGTTTTATGAAAAAGGAGGAAGAGGAGGAACAAAGCCTGATCGACATGACAACCAATAAGGAGGCTGATCAACGAGACGTCACAGAGAAGTAGAAAGGCAGGCCAAGAGACTGATGCAAAAGTCCATCTGTAGGAGAGCAATGGCGGTATTCAGACAGGAACTGAGTGACCTCAAACCTTCAAACTTCCATGAACCTATAGTTCCACCTGAAAATTCCCTTGTAGGATTGCAGTGAAAAGGCCTTTGTAGGCTCCTACGATGCTTTGGCCTGCTGTAGGGCTGGATTTGATCTGAAAAACAAAGAGGTTGTGTTTTGATGATATCTGACAGTCTCACACTGATGTCATTCTGCATCGATAAGTCTTGATCTTAATCTGTACTTTGGATTTGTCAGGCAGTCTAAAAATATTACAAGTATTGTTGATGTTTAGTTTTTCAGCAACACATGACAGTATTTTTACTGTCTTCTGATTGTTACTGGATTTAGTTTGTTTTATGCTCCTGTAAAATTTTTAAACTTAAAAAACATAACCCTCATTCAAATCAGTTTGATTACTTACTATTGTTTATTTTGACTGTTGAAAATTGGGTATTTCTGCTAGCTTGTGCTCATGGCAGAAAAATAGGTTGCAATGACTCTGAGAGTTAAAGCTGGAGTACGGACAGCTGGGGTTTCACGCTGATGAAGAAATGGTTGATGACTTAACCCTGCTAAAAGTTCAGGGTTGAAGTGGTTACACTGAGGTCACTCGTAAGCATTTATCCATGTTCTACATTCACACGTTCCTAGAGCCTAACCCGGCTACTGTAAGGCAAGGGCAGGCAATTCTCTAGTCCATCACAGGACCACACAGAGATAAATACAGAACCACACACAACCACACTCACACCGGGAAGCCAGAGAAAACCCACCCATGCATGAAGAGAATCCGCCATCTCCACACAGAAAGGGTCCTGCTGGGATTTGAACCAGAACCTTTTTGCTATAAGGCAGAGGTGCTAACCACTACACCACAATGGAACCCCTTATAAATTTAGCGTGTAATTGTGAAAAACGATCATGTTGCAATAAGCATCTAAAGTGCGTAGCGTTTTTTCCACAGCTGATGTCGGCTGCAGGCTGTTGGCCGGACCTCCTGCATCAGTGGATGTCAGTGGTCATTAGTTCTTTTTTTGAGTTCATTTATTAGAAAAACAAATATGTTACACTTCAAATCCATGCTTGAAAGAATTCAATACGTCATAAGCGATTCCGAAGGACGAGCTCCACCATCAGAGTACCAATCTAGGCAGAATTATTTTAAAATCCATAGAAAAGTGAAAAAATATAGAAAAATATACGTAGATCTGATCACTAATATAATGAATGCAATTTTAAAAACTGTGACAATTTATAGGATTGAAATCATGGCCCATTATGTTTTCTTGTCCTTAAACTTTAGTTCAAGACTCCACTTAAGGAAATTGCACTGACCTCCTTTGATGACTGCAATAGAAACATGTATTTATAAAAAGCAGTAGGGCTGCAAACAGTATTGTTTAGTAATGTGTGTCTTCCATTAATGTGATGTTCTCTATTAGTTCCATCTTTTAATTTTATTGGTTCACCAAACAACGCTCCTTTTTATATTAGGGAAAACTGAAGAGTGGGATTTAATGAAAGTTTTAAAATGAGAAAGTCTTGGAAAGGTGAATCAAAACAGAGGTTTTGTACTGACTCGTCTCTGTAAAAAGCCTTGTATGCAAACCGCTGTGCGTGTGCTTTTACGAGGTGCCGTTCCCGTACAGCGGCCCACTTGACCCCTGCTCAACTTCAGATTTTCTGGAGTATTACTTCCTTATTCAGCAGCATTTGTGTAAATAGAAGAGAAAGATTTTAGTTTGCAAACATTTGTTTGTGCACTTTCTTTGTTTTAGGATCATATTTTTGGTGATATTTTTGTTTGATTTTTCAAAACTAATGCAACTTTATCTTAGTTCTGAGTTTGCCCTTTTTAAATTATGACTGGTTTTGTATTTGATGATATTTATTCAATGCTGTACAGAGGTCCAGTTCCTTACAAACAGGCAGAACTTCATTCATTTTCTTGTAGACTATTGAAACAAAAACATGAATGGAGAAGATTAATGGTGTTAAGTAGCTCTCTTGTCTTTTGTCTAATTACAGAAGAATCCAATTCAATGAAGTTTTTTACGGCTCATTATGACAGCACTGTATTTTTTAGAACAAACGTGATGGTAGGGAGTAAAAAGATGATGGGGAAAAAATCCTGAAATACCTGAAGTATTATAATCATTTGTTTTCATGGTCAAATACATTGGCCAAATAAATTGTTAACAAAGCTGTTATTCTTTCTTTGCACTGTGTCGTGGTGAATTTTGTCAGTTAGACAGTGAAGATTAATTCTTTACACTTCACTGTCAGATTGTCGTTTTTTTTTTTTGTCACAACACAAATGAGTATAATCCTGTTAAAGTACTTCTTCTACTGGCTGGGAATAATGGATCATCCTGAAAGATTGTGTATTTTAAATTATCAGTTCTATTTTACACTTATTTGCAAGTCAGACACATCTTTGATGATGTTTTTTGTGTTCATGTCAGCACTGTTACACTGACTTGAGAAACTGAGTGAGCGACCGACCCCTCCCCCTTGGCGGTCCAAACAGGAAGTACCTGCGCGCTCCAAGAAGCCAAAATCCCACAGACTTCCAAAGAGAAATAAACATCTGTTATTCAGTCATTCGATTGGTCAGAATAACTATTCTTGCTCTGATATCTTTTTCTTGCTAATTCTCATTTTTCAATCATATCTTATTCAAGTGACCAATCACATGCCTCAATAAAAGTGGGTGGTCTCACATCGTTCGAAACGATTGATTGACAGATTCTCCAGAGCCAACTTTCAGTAGAATGTGTGTTGGCCTTTAACAAGTTCACTGCTGCTTGGTGGCCATAGAAAAATTGACTCAGACTGACGACGACTAACCACTGCTAACAGATTTCTTCTGCCTCCAACATGGCGACTGAATTGACTTCATTTGATTGGAGCCAGAAGTAAACCATTTTCCGCCGATGGCGTCACACTCACTCAGTCCAGTTTGTAACACTCTACAGTTCATTTAGAGTCTTAATTTATCTGTCGTGGGTTGACTATGGAACACAAATGAACAAATAAACAACCACTTAAATCAAGAAATGTTCTTTAACCATCATAATTTCATTGAACCCAGTTACACTCCATGAATCGCGCATCCGATTACATTATAGGTATGTGCACGCGTTTACAATGATTCCCTATTGTCCGTATAGCGACTTCCACCTGTACGCGCGTAAGCGCTCCAACTTAAAAATTCCTCCCAAAGTCAAACAAAAAAAAACTGAAATGATCTCACCCCGTCCTTCTGGTTAACGTCAGGGAGTCTCAGTTTGCTCTTGGTCACTTTCCAGCCACGTCCATCCCCAAAATAAATTAATAATAATCCCCGCGGCAGTATTTTGAAAGGTCCACGTCAGATCCTCCTCTGTAACTCCCGATGGTCGGTTTCCGGGGTATTCCGGGGTATTCCGTGCGTTCTTGCTCCTTGGAAGGGCCCTCGTAGTCTCCCTTTCCGTCTCGTCAGAGTTTTCCACTCTCCTTTGGCCTCTAGCCCACCTTGTCTGTCCCTTTTTAACCCGGAAGCCATGCCGTGTGTTAACGCACCCCAGCTGATCGCATCAGCTGTGAGGAGTGACGTCCGCGGCATCCCCAGTACACAAATACCCAAATTACACACATACACTAAAATAAAAGGAAAACATAGGACCTCTTCACCTCATAGGGTGTAAAATACAGAAAACATGATACATTTATGTGGCTTTGTCACAAGTTGTCTGGAACCGTCAGTGGTAACACCCTTACCACAAAAGCCCCACTGGGATTGATGGGTTTGAATCCAACAACTTCCCCGCTATGATCCAGTCATCTCAGTGCTTTTACTTCCACATCTGCGATGCCCTTCTGTGTGGAGTCCCTTTGACTTCCAGCGTATTTTGGGCCTTAGAGAATGCCCCAAGGTCTAGAGGGAATACCTTAAATATGAGAGAAATGGAAAAACGGATAGTTTAAAAGCTACGTTCTCACCGCACTCTGCAACACGCCTAGTGGTTAGCGCTCTTGCCTCACAGCAAGAAGGCCCCTGGTTCAAGTCCCGGCTGGGGGACCTGAAACAGAACATCAATGGGGGGCCTTTCTGTGTGGAGTTTGCATGTTCTCCCCGTGTATGCGTGGGTTTTCTCCGGGATCTCCGGCTTCCTTCCACCGTCCAAGAACATGCTTCATAGGTTGATTGGCAACTCTAAATTGTCCATAGGTGTGAGTGTGAGAGTGAATGGGTGTGTGATTGAGGATATTCTACCCCGCGACAGACTGGCGACCTGTCCAGGGTGCCCCCCGCCTTTGCCCATAGTGGCCGGGATAGGCCCATGACCCTGAAAGGGAAAAAACGGAATAGAAATGAAGGAAAAACTCTGTGCAAACGTGTATATTTGTGTTGAAAACACAAAGAAGGAAAACAAGGTTGAACTTTGACTAATTAGGGACTCTGATTTAGTGATGGATAAAAGACTTACCCTTCATGAAGTGCCAACCGTTTGAAAATTGATCATGGAGGAGAAGTTTCTTTTTCCTAACTTGTCCTGTCCAGCAGCTGAGCAAACAGATCACAGTTGAAGGCTTCTTGTGTTGGACAGATTTTACTGTTGTCAGCTACAGGTAATAAAGGCGGGCCATAGGAAAGGGAGAAAAGGGGATTAAAGGAGTTGGAGGATGAATAAAGAAGTAAGAAGAGGTAAAAACAGCAAATTGCTGAGGGTTTTTTATTATTACTGTCAGGTGTAGATGTTAGTCCAAAGGACGGGCCTGTTCACACACACACTCAAATATGTAAGGGTTAATGGCTGTCACGGTAACGTGACAGCGCGCCGCACTGACCTCCGACCTCGACTGCAGCGGCAAAGGAAAGCGATACTTATGCTGATGATCACGATGTGTTAAATAAAGCATCAGTTCAGAGAGACAGTTGACCTCTTACCGCTGGTTTTTGTCCAGATGATGAAGATAAAGTTTGTTTAAAGAAGCCAGAGCAGTGATACAGAACATTTAAGATATGTGACCGGAACTACTTTTTTAGGTGTGCGTTATCAATTTTTAATGCACACCCAGCAGCCAATCAGAATCGAGTATTCACCCAGACTGTGGTATAATACAATCATAACTGCTGGCTGAGGGATGGTTATCATTAAGACTTTATCGATACTACTCCTCTTATCCATAATACTGCCTATTGATCCATTATTGTTATCTGTAATTTTCTCCATGGAAAAAAGGGGGAAGGCAAATAGCAAACTATGTTCATGAAAACATTTTATTTTAGAACAACTTTAGAAACACAGTATATTATTTTAATGTCCTTTCACAACACTAAAATAAAAATTTCAATAAATACTAATGTGTCTTTGTTATAATTCTATACACTTTAAGGTAAAAACTTAAATAAACAGTTCAATTAAGACCTTAACTGCAGAATATATAAAATTGCCTCCTCACTTAAATAAACATTACAGTGGGAAGATGACTTTTTATTTTAATTAAATTTTCACTTGGAAAGTGATAAAGAGCCCTTTTAACGATACAATAAACCCAAATCGACGTTTGACTTCAGGCCTGAATATAGTTAGGTTGTGCTGCTCACGCCTCCCAGGCGCGCACAGCCAAGACTCCCACGACGACGTTATGCAAAGTTTGCATCTGACGTTCAATTGATCTGATGACGTCGTGACCAAACGTGCTGTGAGTGACGCAAAGGGGCGGGCATGCAGGAGCAGGAGGTGAGTGTCTGTGGCCACAGCTTTAGTTGTCGCTCATTCTGCTAGTGGCTGTGAATAGAGAAACGACCAGACGTTTCAGTCGTATTGTCCACCGCACAAGATGAATGCAGTATGCTAGCAGCTGTTAGCATGTAGCTTCCGGAGGTGCATGTCGCGCGCGCGGGATGTTTGCAGAGCTAACAGAGTTAGCCACAGAGATGAATACAGTATGCTAGCAGCTGTTAGCATGTAGCTTCCGGAGGAGTCTGTTACGCGCGTGAGATGTTTACAGAGCGGTAACTTCTATGTATTACAATGCACAATCAATGCACACTACATACACAATATTAAATAAGGGGGGGGGGGGTTGTTTACATAAATGTCTGCAAAGATTCACACTCTGGTTTCAATGGTTTTGTTGGTGAAATAAATATATTGATTTTATACGAACATCTTTAAGTTTTTTTAATTCATTAACATTTATGTATGTGAATTTCCCTAGAAGAATTAATAAATTAATTATAAAAAAATATTTTTTGTTTGAGATACTTAAACATGTAAAGTGAAACATTTTCCCATTTCAGAGACAGAAATCTTTAAATACAGGAATGATGATCAATCTACTGAACTCCGTTCAAAATGTCTGTGTGGACAAACGTTACCGAAAAAAGATGTTACAGTTTCTGAATGATTTCCACAGAAACTACAAATACATAAATATAAATACATTTGTTTGGAAGGGACTAGATGCTGCTTTAAATATGGAGGAAAATTAAGAATCCATTAAAATGAACAGTAAATAATAATACCAAAACCAACCCAACTGTTGGTCCGTTGTACAGTGATGTGTCATTTATGGGCAGCGGAGAATAAAGAGACAGACTGTTAATAACGTCTAAAGAATGTAAGTAGGCTGAGGTAGTTTTAAAGTAAATAAGGTCTAATAGTCTAGAATAGGAAGCAACAATTGGGAAATTATTCTTTTTCTCACAAGGAAATTAAAGCAATTAATTGATATAGTGTTTTAAAACTAGTTTATTTTATTTGTAATAGATTGTATATGACTTTTAAAAAATAAACCAATTTCTAGCCAAAAACCAAGATGTTTGCATGTCTGAGTTTTCTCAAGTGGAGAGGAATAAAAAAAAATACAAATTTAGTGTTTTTCTGTCAGCATTCATGTTTTTTTCTGGAATAGCATAGAGTAAGATTTTGTTTTATTTAAAATAAACATAATGGATGAATTCCATTTTTCTACTGAATTGAAATCTTGCTGTAACATTATGCTCAAATATAAATACTTGGCTTTGAACAGTATATAATGTGGTGTCTTCTACATGCAGATGAATATAACATTTGCAGGTCATTAATAAATATAGAAAATAACAAAGGCCCAAGAGAAGAACCCTGTGGGATTCCTTTATTTATGCCAATAAAGTTTGACTCTCTGCCTCTATATGACACACATTGCTGACACTGAATCAAGAACAAGTTGGAGGGATGGAATAGAGAGGCGATGTCTAAAAGCAGGGAATGGTCTATAAAATCAAATGCCTTGTAAGGTTGAGGAAAGTGGAACCAGGGCAGGAGTTGTCAAAAAATTCAGATTGATATTGTGATAGTAGATTGTCAGGAGTGAGAAGGATAGATAGTTGATTATTAATAATACTTTCAAAGACTTTAACAACGCTATTGATGATTGAGACAGGCCTGTGGTTATTCCCTTTTTGGGAATCGCCTTCCTTGTGTAATGGAATAACTTTAGCACTTTTCCAAGCAAAAGGCGCTTTGCAGGTGAAAAAGGACAAATGAAAGAGCTCAGCCAATGGAGATGACAAGCACAAGATGAGAATATAATACATTTAATAGAAACGTTTTGTAGATGATGGATGGATTCTCTTCAAAGGCTGCTTCTGTTATCCCAGTTCTCTGTCTGTAGGTTTCTTCCAACATCCATTAAAAATATACCAATTCAGTTTTATTTTTATAGCCCAATATTTACAACTATAGTCATCCAAACACCTGGAACCTTAAGATTTTGATCATTATCATGTTTTCTGTTTTCTAACTGCTGTTGAAGCTGGACTGCTAAGTTTAAAATCAAATCTTTGTGGTTTATTTTTATTACTAAATGAGTGAAAGGCAAGTAAAGACGGTTTATCCTGTTGCCAACAGCTGTTGTTGCCTCTGCTGGGGTCTTGAATTGGCCTTCAAGAGTAAAGAAACAGTGAAGTAGAAGTTCCCATGTAGACCTGGAATTGAAATGAGTTGATATTTTCTCATTCAAGAGGCCAAAAGGTCTGACAGTTGAGCTTAATCAGCCCTCGCCTTCCCGCACATTTCACATTATTGGAACACAATCAGGAAACAGATTGGACATTTTTTAGCACAAAGGGTGACATTGCGCTTGCATTTTCAATCAAGATTTTTATCTCTGACACATTTATTTTCAGGCGCCTGGCCAGTATCTGTCTTGCAGCAACAGAAAGTCTCATTTGCTTCTCCAGATATGAGGAGTGGCAGAGAGCTGCAGGGTGCAGATATTGTCTGGTTGAGTTGTCTTTGAGTCCGTCCTGCTGCATCTACACTAGCTCCTATTGTGGGCAGCGACATGGAGGAAGAAATCAGTTCCTGGGATGGAATGTGGGGAAAGAAGTAGGAGCTTGAGCTCATAAGCCAGCCCTCTCCTGACGGACTGTGAAGACAGAACTAATGTCATGAGCGTCATAAGATTGTACTTCCAATAGTTACCATGGTCTGTTCTGCTATCATTTGTTCAGTAAGAGTAGTGGACTTTATTATTCAACCCAGACAGAAAGCTGAGTCACTTCTGTTTTGTCTGAAGCCTCACAGAGAAGGTTTTTGTTTTTACTTCATGGAATATCTGGTATGTACTCCTATAACCACACTGCAACTGTGACTGTTGTGTGTGACCTTTGACTGGGATGCAGAATTCCACTCAGTCCTTTTGGAATAAAAGAAAAAACCCTGTGCACTCATCGGTCACTTTGTTACATACACCTGCTCATTAATGCATATTTCCAATCAGCCAATCACATGGCAGCAACTCAATGCATGTGGACATGATCCAAACCATCTGCTGCAGTTCAAACCTGCATCAGAACAGAGAAGAACGGTGACTGAACTGACTTTGAACATGGTTGTTGGTGCCAGACGGGCTGGTCTGAGGACTTCAGGAATTTTCTTACTTTAACTTATTTAAATGAAAAATAAACACAAGACTTAAGATAGACGGATAAACCAAACAATTGGCGAAGTGGAAAGTGGACTTTTCATGATATAAGGGCATAAATTGCCCTCCGCATTTCTTTGTGGTTTTCATGTCAGGTGTTTATTCATCTACTCACCTCTGCCTCCATCCTTTTGGGACTCATGCTCAGTGACAGTTCTTCCCTCTTTCAGATCTCGATTGGCTCTGGCATTCTTTTGGTGGAGCCATTTTATGGTGAATCCCGCACAAACAGCTCGTTGATCTACTGGAGAAAAAGCTTTGTTGACTGCTCAGTCTTCACCCCCCTTCCCTGCCAAAAGTGGCATTGGAGGAAGAGCAAGAACAGCTGCACTGTACTTCAGTCAGGCCATTCCCTGCTGCACTTCCTACAGGTGAGCTTCACATTCAGTGGGGCAAAAAAGTATTTAGTCAGCCACCAATTGTGCAAATTCTCCACTTAAAATGATGAAAAGGAATATATGAAATTACATCATGGGGTTAACCTCCACTACAGACACAAAATGAACAAAAATCCAGAAAATCACATTGTCTGATATTTTTTTAAAGAATTTGTAAATTCTGGTGGAAAATAAGTCTCTCACAGACCTGTAACTTCTTCTGTAGAGGATCCTCTGTCCTCCACTGGTTTCCTGTATGTAATGACTCCTGTTTGAACTGGTTATCTAGAAGGACTCCTGTCACAACCTCGACAACCTCCTCCAAACTTACTATGGAGACCTAAAAGCTGTCTAAGGACTTTAGAATCCAGACTTGACCTGCACCAGACTGGAAGACTGAATCTTCAACAGCTGAGCAGCTTGGAGTGAAGAAATCCTCATGTGGGGGCAATTATTAGGACATGGAAGTCATACAAGACCACTGAGAACCTCCCTCCATCTGGGGCTCCCCCCAAGTTCTCACCCCGTGGGGTCAGAATGATCACAAGAACGGTGAACAGAGATCCCAGAATCACACAGGTGACCTAGCGAATGACCTGCAGAGAGCTGGGAAAGTAAGGCTACTATCAGGAACACTACCACCACCAGGGACCAGGCCCTGCAGGGCCAGACCGTGCCCCCCCTGCTAAAGCCAGTACATGTGCAGGCCCGTCTACCTGATCTGCTGAGAACATTTGGAGGATCCAAGAAGGAATGGGAGAATGTCTATGGTCAGATGAAACCTAATAGAAGACTTTTTGGTAGAAGACTCTACTGTTTTGGAGGAGAGAAAGAATGCTGAGCTGCATCAAGAACACCAGACCTACTGTAAAGCATGGGGGTGGAAACATCATGCTTTGGGGCTGTTTTCAGCAAAGGGACCAGGAACTGATCCGTGTAAAAAAGAATGAATGGAGCCATGTGTGGTCAGATTTGGAGAGAAAACCTCCTTCCATCAGCATTGAAGATGAAACATGGCCTGGTCTTTCAGCATGACAACCATCCCAAACCCACGTTGCCCGGGTAACAAAGGTAAGCCATTAGAGAAGCATTTCAAAGGTCCTGGAGTGGCCTAGCCAGTCTCCAGATCTCAACCCCATAGAAAATCTTTGGAGGGAGTAGAAAGTCTGTGTTGCCCAGCAACAGCCCCAAAAGCCATCACTGCTCTAGAGGAGATCTGCGGAGAATGGGCAAAAATATCACTGCTGTAGAGATCTGCGGAGGAATGGGCCAAAACCTCACTGCTCTAGAGGAGATCTGTATGGAGGAATGGACCAAAACATCACTGCTCTAGAGGTGATCTACATGGAGGAATGGACCAAAACATCACTGCTCTAAAGGAGATCTGTATGGAGGAATGGGCCAAAACATCACTGCTCTGGAGGAGATCTGCATGGAGAATGGAACAAAACATCACTGCTCTAGAGGAGATCTGTATGGAGGAATGGGCCAAAACCTCACTGCTCTAGAGGAGATCTGCATGGAGGAATGGACCAAAATACCAGCAACATTTTGTGAAAACCTTGTGAAGACTAACAGACAAAGTTTGACTGCTGTCATTACAGACAGACGGTATATAATGAGGTACTGAGTTGAACTTTTCTTTTTACCAAAAACTTATTTTCCACCATGATTTAGAAAATAAAGTCTTTAAAAATCAGACATTTTCTGAATTATTTCCTCTCTTTTTGTTGAGGTTTAACTATCATCATTTTAAGTGGGAGAACTTGCACAGTTGGTGGGTGACTGAATACTTATTTTCCCCACCGTCCATGACAGAAAACACAGATTTTCCTGTATATTTGTTAAGAAGGACAGTTTACAGCTACAGAGTTAATATTGGTTGAAACAGGTCATCGTTTACCACTGAATGTCGGGTTTTCAAACTGTCTGGGAATTTAAAGGTGTCTTGTTTTTCTGTGCAGAGTCCTGTTTTGCAGTTCCGTTCTAAACCTTTGTGAGCTTGTAGCTCTCAGGCCAGATCTGGCTCGCTTGAAGAAGGTGCTGTACTTCCACGAGAACCAGCTGGCATATCCGGTCCGCAAAGACCAGGACAGGGATTTTCAATATGGATACAACCAAGTGCTGTCATGGTAAAGCCCGATTTTTATTGATGTCAGCCATGTGGGTCATGGCAGATCTGAGAGCAGGTACGCTGTTTGTAAAAGATCCATGAGGGAGTTACTGCTGAGCTCTGCCTCACACTGCAGATGAGCAGCAGTTAACACATCTGCAGCTCATAAATGGATTCTTTATTTAAAAAAATGTAATGCTGGCATTAGCAACCATGATCCGTTTGGCCCCTACCTATTGTGTCATTCTCAGCGTTGTCTGAAATGTAAGGAAGCCACATTATGTCTTGAACCAGATCAACTTTGCATGAGGTCATTGCTTTAGAAATAGAGTTAAATGAAAGACCAGAGCATCTTGTTTGTGCAAGTTTTTTCCCTTCGAGGATTTGTACGAGTGGAACGAAAGTAAAGTAACGAGTCCTGAAGTACTTTTTGAAGTAAACACTGAGAACTTTCATTCCAAATCTAGTAACACCTGATCTAAGTTATCATGAGTTAAGACCCCACAGTCACCATTGTAAACCCCTCCTCTAAATGTTGCTGTTTTTTAGCTTGGTGTCAGACGTGGTGGTGTTCAACTCGCACTTCAACATGGAATCCTTCCTGTCCGCCATCCCGAGTCACATGAAGAAGATCCCAGACCACAGACCCAAAAACCTGGATGAGTTGATCCGGCCCAAGTGTGTGGTCCTGAGCTACCCAGTTCAGTTCCCTGATGTCACCAGGTCAGTCAGATGATGGTTTTAGTGGGACTGGACACCAGGGCTCCGCTCAAAGTGAGTCAGAGTTCATTTACTCGATAATCTGGGGACACGTTTTCAGTCTGAATACACCCAAGCAGACGCTATTGTCTGAATTCTGACGAGGCCAAGGTCATTTCCTGAACCAGTTACATTTGAAAGAGTCATTACCATAAAAATAAAAGGAAGTGAAACACAAGGAGGATCTTGTTTGTGCAAGAAGTAGTGAATTGATTTTTAAAATAGTTTGACTAAAGTAATTTAATTACATTTTCATCCATTAACTAAAGTAAAGTAATCACTCTTTCAAAGTAATTAACTCAACACCTCCACCACTGCGGTAAGATGGGGGTTCATGTGTCTAGGAGGGACGGCGGTGGAGTTTGTCAGAAGTATTTCCTCATACTCTCCTCATCAGATTACTGCCTCAACACAAGCGGCTGAAGCCTCGGCCTGTGGTGACGTGTCCCTCTGACCACAGCTCATGCCGGGACGAGGACCGTCTGATGCAGAGGTGGGAGTCATTTAACCTGCAAAGGCCATCGCTGGGGGGCTTGAGACATTAAAACCACTGTTCTCCCGTTGCCCCGTCATAGGGTAAAAAATACTAGATGTAATCTTAGAAAATGTCTCCTGTCCATCTTCCAGTTGGTAAAACGATGAAGCTCCAAAGCTTCAAACACAATTCCATTTTTATCAGTGACATCTAAAAACTACTATGTTCTAGAGCAGTGGTGCTCAGACTCTTCTATCTGCTCCTGACTCATGATTTGAAGAAAGAAATACTCAGAACTGCAATTTTAATCCTAATTTTCTTTGTGTCATCTATACATAATGAGAAAAATGCTACCAGAACACGTTAAAAACCCCGAAAATGTAACTGGAGTGGCTCTTTAATGGGACCCCCTGTAGCTGATCAGAACTGCAGATTCACTATGACCATGGTATACACAGAAAATCATTTCTAGGTTATAACGGACATAGTATAATTCTGAGGGAGTATTGTAAGGTTTAGGATTACTTTAGAACAATAACACATCATCAAGGACCAGGCTAGAGCAAATGGTTTTTAGTGGAAGCATCACTACTAATCAAGCAACGGTGAAAAAGAAAAAAGGACTAGACTCAGTAATAAACTCAGCGTTAAACTGCTTCCTCCCATCATGGAATCTCACAACCACATGAAGGATGCACTACTTTTTCCTGCTGTCTGCAATTCCTACAGAACCTACAGAACTAGTTTTCCTTGGAGCATTTTGGGTTTGAAAGCGGATGACCTAACTACCTGATGCTTTGGTCCTCAGCAGGTGTGATGAGGACCCACCTCCGTCCTCCTGTGGGGTCCAGCAGCCTGCATGTGGAGAGCCATTGAGCGACCAGGAGAAGCCTTTGCACATTGTGTGGCCTCACCGGTGGTAAGTTGAGGAGGATGGGACTTATCCAGGGCTCTAGGGCGGCTGGATGTTTCAGTGGTAGGCCTGAATAAAAACCCGTGGACCCCGCCCTTCTGAGAAAAAGAAAAGACAAAGAGACATGAGTTTTATTCCTGTATGTGTGCAGGTGGGACAGAATGATGGTTCCTGTTTATCAGAATGAACACCTGAGCCGTTCAGTTTGGATGACAAAGCTAGCATAGATGCTGCTGTGGCCCAGAACATCTGTTCACAGCTTTGTAGGTGAAGATTCTGGATGGGGGTCTGCAGTCTCTGGTCTACCTGTGGCTGAGGGTCCTTTGGGATTTGTGCGGCAGTTGTGTCACCTGATTTTGTATCAGTAACAAAGCAGCGTGCGGTAATCTGCTGTGGACAGACACACAGATGGATTATGGCCGTGATTCTGCTGCCTGAATGAGGATTTCCACAGAGCTGTCTATTAATCTCTGATTGAAGCTGTGCCTCATCAGGTTTTGGCTTTAATCTGCGAGTGACCTGGATCTTCAGATTACAGATGTCATATTGCTACCAAGGGAGGGGGGGACAGCTGTTCCAGGTGAAGAAGCTGCTACAGGGGTGGGGTGGGGGGTCAAATCTGTGAGGCAGATTAATGTTGATCAGGATCAGCTTTTACCTCAGAGGATTGACGTACAGCTGGAGCAGAAAACAAACAAGGAGTTTTAATCGCTGCTCATGTTCTCTAAGCTGCCAGAGTCCGTCTTCCTCCCCAGGAGGCACCGTGTGAGCAGGTCACCGACCCGGACATGACAGACCTCATTATTGCATTTTGGCTTTGCTCATTTATGTAAATAATGTGTTGCTCGTCATTCAGGAGAGACGCTTGTTTGTAGGCGTCAGGATGGAAAAATCTACCAGACATGCAGCCATGTCTCTGCCTCCTGGACTGATCTACGATGATGCTGCACATCTCTGCAGTGAAGGACTGCTAGTATTCATTAGAGGGGGCCACAGATGTTCTAAACATCAGGAGGGTTTGAAGAAAGGGTGTCAGTTCAAGTGATTAAAAGAGAAATTACGGCTTTGAAAATCATTGAACAAAAGTACATCTCCACAGTTCAGACTTCTATTCCCGCCCTAATCCCTAACTACTAAAAACTATCTCTATGTAATGCCCTGGACTTTAAAAGCAATTCGGACACCAACGTGACGTCATCGAGTTTTTGAAGTTAATATCTCATGGATATGTCCATGTCTTCTTAAGAGAAAAATGATGATGGGTTGTTAAAAAAATACATGTTTTTGGCAAAAACTGTTCCATTGCATTGTGGTCTGATCTAGTGAGCACCGATGCACACTGGTTTTTCACAGAGACTTCTGGGAAATTTCCAGGTCACTGAATGGGGCCTGGTAGATTTGAATGGTGAACGCTCACTATAGTGAGTAGGACCAACCTAAAGGCGTCTAAAGGAGGTTTGATGGCTCAGTCAGAGCGGTCTCCTGTGTCTCACTGAACGTGTCTTTGTGTTTGTGTGAAGGGAGCATGACAAAAACCCCGAGCTGTTCTTCAACACGCTGCTCAAGTTAAAGGAGCAGGAGCTCCCCTTTCAGGTGTCTGTGCTGGGAGAGACCTTCACGGATGTGCCAGGTACACGCGTGTAAAGGCACACGCTAACACACACTCTGCCTTTGAATCGTCTGTAACAAGGAAAGTCTTCTTAAGTTCTTCAACATTGGATATTGAATGTTTGTTTTCAGGGGACTGCAGGATGTCGCAGAATCTCTTTAATCTAAAAAAAGAAAAACAAAATGTGCAAAAAAAAGTAAAATTATTGAAGCAAACAGATTTTATGACGTTTATGCTTTCAGTTTTTTCTCCTTCTATACTCTCTCTCTCTCTCATCACCTAATTCTTCACACACTCACCAGGTTCACCTTAACAAGGTTCTGGAAACATTCCTCAGACTTTGGTCCACGTTGTCATGACAGCATCAGTTGCTGCAGGTTTGTCTGCTGAACATCCATGATGCTGGTCTCCCGCTCCACCACATCCCAAAGCTTCTCTATTGGGTTCTGGTGACGGTGGAGGCCGTTTGAGTCCAGAGAACTCATTGTCATGTTCTAGAAAGCAGTCTGAGACGATTCCAGCCTTATCCTGCTGGAGGCAGCATCAGAAGATGGTCCACTGTGAGGAATCTAGATGACTCCTCCCATGAGCATCGTGGCTGCTGTCCAAAACTATCAACATGTTGGTATTGTTCACTTTCCTTTTTGTTTCTTTCAGACGTTTTCTCCTCATCTAGACGTTTGCTGGACTCTCAGGTTCTGAATTGGGGCTTTCTGTCCAGTAAGGAGGACTATCTGCGTGTCCTGTGTGATGCAGATGTGGTCGTCTCCACCTCAAACCACGAGTTCTTCGGTGTTTCTATGTACGTTTTTCTCAACTTCCTTTTTACCCGTCAGAGCAAAGAAATTCAACTCGGTTACCAAGAAAGAGGACGAGCCTTTACCGCCCTTCGCCTGACACCCTCATTTACTGCTGATGTAGCGACTGGTCGCTACATGGGTCTGGGTCTGTACAGTGGTGTAGTGGTTAGCACTCTGGACCTATAGTGAGAAAGTGCTGGTTCAAATCCTGGACCTTTAAAACGTTAATGTTGGGAGATGGGTCATCTGGAACCCTGACCCGTCCTCTCCACCTCTGTCATGGGGGGAATAGCATGTCAAAGTCAGCATGGGGTCATCTGGACCCCACACAATAGCACTAGGGTTTGCATGTTCTCCTTGTGCATGTGGGGGTTTTCTCCAGGTTCCTCACACAGTCCACCTACAGGCTGCATCGGTTAGCTGGTGACTATTTTGTCCCTGAAGCTACAGTCGCATAACCCAAGTGCCACTGGTTCAGTGGCCCCGCTGGTTCAGTGGCCACGCTGGTTCAGTGGCCACACGGTAGAATCAGGCAGCGCAGCGGCCGCTGAGTTGTGTGCGTAAGTCATGTGATGTGTGCATCTGAAATAAGGAGGAGGGACTCGTTTGAGCGTTCGTGTGTTTGAAGCTGAGGGGAGAGAGGGAAAAAAGGAAATGAAATAGGATTCCCAGCCGACCGCCAGTTCATTCCCGTCCTAACTGGTATTTATTAAAACAAACCGTTCTGTTGTGTGTGAAAGGTAAAGTATGATCATAGACGTGGAAACAGTTTACTAAGAAAGGCTTAAGAATAGCATGAAACAAGCCCTTTAAAAACACCCAGAGCAGGATTTTCATTGGAGCGGGTCTTTGAACATTTGATTGTCTTGAAGGTTTGATTCTTTCATGTTTTCTTCAGGGTGTTGTATCTTTTGAAGGTCTGTATTGGGGAGTTAGAAGGTTTGATTGCTGCTGAGCCGTTCCCGCGGTGGCCTTGGTTCTGTTGCAGGATCAGCTGTGATGCACGGATCATCCAGGCAGTGGAGAGCTTTCACTGCTTTGACTGTTGGGTGACATCACACCCACGGCCTCCCCCTATCCAGAGCTGTCTGAACATCAGAAGCTCTCTGAATCCTCTGTGTGACTTCAAGCTGCAGCGTCTGCTCTGATCACCGTCAGTCAGGTGGGTCAAGACCTGCAGCTGAACAGCAGCCTGGATTCATGTTCAGGAGAGGAGGGGGCCGCGCGGGTCTGGAGCTGGTCTTGACCTGCAGGCACAGCAGCAGCTCTAATTTGGAGACCGTTCAGAATGGGAGGATTGTTCTCGTTTTCATGTCAGAGGCTTTAAGCGTCACATCTAGATCTGAATGGCTGTGAGATCAAACTGGAGGCCGTTGGTGTATGAAGGCTCTCTAGTCTGGGGGAATGATATTTTAATTGCCCCTGCTTGTCATGCATGTCCTCTGTCATTGGGCGTCCGGTGGGCAACAGCTGGGCTTCCTTTAGGGGCCTGAACCCTCCACATCACATGTGGGCTTCTGTCTGATGCTCAGGCCAAGGCCAGAGGAGGCGTGCTGCTCCAGATCTACAGCCAGCTTTTATCAGAATCAACGCTGGTTTTGCTGGAGGGCGGGACTCTGTCACGTAGTGTGGAGTAATGCTCTCCATTCACCTTTAGCTGATGTGGAACATGCTAAGAGTGAACAGTCTTTTGGGACAATTGCAGTTAAAACTGCAGGGCTCTCATGTCCACATCTGAAGATTTGCACAGAGAGCTGATGGTTCCCTGAAAAGCGAGAGCCTTAAGTTCGGGCAGAGATGGAGAGTGATTTCTGTTGCCATGGTTACTGTAATGCTACATTCACACCAGGCTCAGAAACCAGACGTCCAGCAGCCACTGCTTTTCTCAAATCTTTAAGTTCACTCAGACATGCAGACGGTTTTCCCAAACGGGCCGATCTCAGCGCGGTCTGCCATAGGACGCCATCAAAGGGAACACTTGAGAGGCACTGTCTGCCATAAAATGCATGTTTCTGGATTGAAGGAAGGAGCCAGAGTTTCTGGAGAAAACCCACACATGAACAAGGAGAACATGCAGGCTAACCACTACACCACAGTGCCAGTTACAACCATCTAAATGTAGCTATTATTATTATTCATGGATTCATTTTGATCATTATTTTCCAAAAGCAGAGTCTCTGGGTTTCAGGACAGCTGGAAGTCCTGCTGCTCCTCAATCATCCTCTGATTTTACCTGCTGAGGGGGGGTCAGGCTGTTTCAGAGGTGTGGCTGATGGGGGGTCAGGCTGTTTCAGAGGTGTGGCAGAGGGGGGGTCAGGTCAGGTTTTCATGCTGCTGTTTTAACGTATGTTTGCCGTGGAGCTGCTTTTGTACAGTTCTTGACCTTTGACCTGTTCCAGGCTGGAAGCCGTCCACTGTGGCTGTTTTCCTCTGTGTCCTAAAGCGTTGGTGTACCCAGAGATCTTTCCAGGTAAACACACCTGCAGCTGACTGAGCTTTCAGTCCCTTCCAGCTGCAGCTAAGGTGGCAGTTTTTCCTTTGTCATTCAGGGCAGTACCTGTATTCCACACCTGAGCAGCTATTCAAACGGCTGAGGGAGCTCTGTAAAAGGCCTGGCATCGCCCGCAGACACGTTGTCACGGTAACAGTTTCCTCTTCTATTTCAACAAGAGGAACTCCAATGTTTCTGTGTTGCACCCTGGCAGGTCCAGGTTCAGAGTTTATCTACGGATTTAACGTTTTAAAGCTGATAATTTGAGGGAGCAGCCAAAAAACAACAAACAT
The DNA here is from genome assembly GCA_037389245.1 of Oryzias sinensis. Classification (NCBI taxonomy): domain Eukaryota; kingdom Metazoa; phylum Chordata; class Actinopteri; order Beloniformes; family Adrianichthyidae; genus Oryzias; species Oryzias sinensis. The sequence continues at coordinate 11,053,174 of CM074501.1, read as the reverse complement.
GTAGACAACAGAAGGATTTTTTTCTTTCTTTTCCCGCTTCACACTTGATACACGGCTGTTCATGTTCTGGTTGTGCAGGTCGACACCTCTAAATTCTCCTGGACCTCCCTGAAGTCTCAGTTCTTGGCTCTGCTGACAGATGGGTGTGCTTGACTGCAGGGCTGCTCTTGTGGATGTTTGCATCTGGACCCTCGTGTCCCGGTCTGGTCTGGTCTGGTCCGGTCTGGTCTGGTCCGGTCCGGTCCGGGCCCAGGAGGACTGGCACACGTGGGTCCCGGTCCTCCTGGGCTAACGGGCCCATCCTGATGATGGAGTCATGAGGGAATCAGTTGCTGTTTAATACTTAAATGTAGAACTGAAGTGATTTTTTTTATGTAAAGTTTTAATAAAAAGTCTATTTTTACAACATGGGTGTAATTTAAATGATTTAAAATAAACTAATACTTATGTTTTTAGGATTTGCTCCATTAACATCAAATTGGTTTTTGGTCGTTTAGCACCAAATTGAACACCGATTAAAGTGACTCACAATCAAGTTTCTTTGTGCTCCATCCTCATCAGGATACGGAAGCAGATGTCCATCATATTTCAAAATAAAAGTCAATGCTGGACTGATTTTTCATTTTCACAATGAAGCTGCGTTTGTTCACTCAAAAATAGAGAGAAGAAAAGTCAATCGGGGCGATGGCGGGGGGGCGATGGCGGCGGGGCGATGGCGGTGGTGCGATGGCGGCGGGGCGATGGCGGCGGGGCGATGGCAGAGATGCTCCCTCTTCTTCTTCTGTCACTACTGTGCAGATTTGGTCTGGAAATAGAGGGACAAGGCAGGATGAGAAGAGTGTGGACCAGCAGGCTGGGGAAGTTCAGGCTGCAGCCGTCCTCCAACGGCCAAACCAGCGAGATATTAAGTGTTTTGTTTGCTCAATAAAACTTTATTTATTGACTTTTTTAATAGACCTTCTCAGGCATGTTACTCTGCTAAAGAAATTCCCGCACTTGAATTTCTGATTCAAGTTTTCACAAAGTTTAGTCCTTTTATTTATGTTATACCATGGTCCTGGTGAATGCTCGATTCTGATTGGCTGCTGGGTGTGCGTTAAAAAGTGATAAACCACAGGATAACCGCACGGTGAAAAAGAAGTTCTGGTCAGCTAGCTTAAATGTTTTGTATCACTGCGCCGGCTTCTTTAAAACAACCTTTAGCTTCATCATCTGGAGTAAAACAAGCGGTAAGAGGAGAACTTTCTCTCTGATCTGATGCTTTATTCACCCCTTCGGAAAGATCAGCATATATATCTCGCTTTATATCGGCGAGTCTTGACTGCAGCGGTGGTGCTGCACGATGCATTTGTTTACACGTGACAAATAGTCTGCTTTTTGTGAGAGAAGCGATCCAAATTGGAAAAAAAACAAGAATTAAGGACTAAAAGCGGCTTACTATTTATTTCTTTAGTGACTATGGTATAACCGGGTAAACGGCCTTCAAAGTGTGCATTATCACTTTTAACGCACTTCCCGGATGCAACCGCGGAGGACGGTTCAGGCTTCCAATACTCAATTCTGATTGGCTGCTGGTTGTGGATTAAAAAGTGAAAATACACACCTAAAAAAGACGTTTTGGTCACATATTCTGCCTAAATGCCAGTTGTTAACCGGAGCAACAGAAACTCAATATTACCATTTGTTTCCATGGTGACGTGTCCCGGTCCTTCGTGTCGGGCAGTTCTGGCTTCTGCATCGTCCATTCATTTCTGATAATGCACACATCGTCACCTCACATATCTGAATAAACAATCTGATTGGGTTCAAATCCAGTTTTCCCAACGTTTCGTCTGGAGGAGGGACACCTGTCACACTCAGGTCACACAGGTTCATGACGTCAGGTGGGTATGTGAATGATGACGGCTGCGATAAACAGTAGATAAGTAGCATCATATACAGAAGCGTTAATGCTTCCATTCATCAGAATAATTAATAAACTGTAGAACTATAAAAATATGGACCAGGTTAACTGATCTATTTGGTGAGCATGACTTTTTGGGATTTTTTTCTTGCATGACTTCCCATGCTGCCTTGGGTGATTGCCCACAATGCCCCTGTTCAAATCCACTCCTGGATTTGAACCTCTCGGGGTCACGGGGCTGCTGGAGCCTATCCTGGCCTCCTGCGGGCGTAGGCTGGGGACGTCCTGGATTAGTTCCTACTCAATCTGCTGCTGTTTCCTCTGGAGACTACAGGGAGAAAAGATCCGTTTTCACTCCAGCAGCTGTGATCAGCTTCTGTTGAAATATTCTGACTTCATCACCAGAATATAAATACACCTTGTGATTGGTGGTAGAAAACTTTGAGAGCGTCGATGTTCCTCCACGCCTCGGGACAGAAGCAGCCTGGAGCCCCCAGCGGGAAAGCGTTGGTCTGCCGGATCACGGCTGGTCCAGGTTGGAGTGTGAGAAACAGACTGCAGAAGAAAATGATCAGGAATTCTGCCGTGGGAGAGACGTCGTCAATAAGGACGAGGATTTCCGATCTCATCAGAGGCTTCTTGCTCTTTATCTCAAAGTTTGACTCTGGAGTCTTAAAGAGAAGAGATTAAAGGCAGAATTACAACATAATCCCAAATAATCCAAGCAGTGCCGCCACTCGAATGCAGCTTTTTCTTTTCTTTATTTGAAGTCTGAAAAGACTCGGCCAGCCCCCGGATTAGAGTTAAAATTAGCACCAGAACTTGTTAATTTGTGTTGTTGCCTCCAAAGCTGATGTAATCTGCAGGAAGTTGCCGCAGATCAATCTTTGATTAAACGCAGAACGGCTCTCATATTTCCAGCCTGGATGGAACGCTGGAAGTCAAAACGCTTTCAAGGGTTTTGTTTTATCTTTAAAAATGACCAAAAAAGGTTATTTAAGAAGATGTGACACAAAAACACATGTATTTGTATTTTAAATGTAAGTAAACAGGTTTTATAAATATTTAAAGTGTTGATTGTTTGGGAAGAACATCTTTTTGCAGTGATTAGCATCAAATTGTCAACATGGAACATTTAAGCCACGTTGGTCCAAACGGTCAACCTGTTATATAAAGATATTCCTTTCTGCTTGGACAACTCTACTCCATAACTGGACTTCTCCATTTCACGGACATAAACCGGGACGGAGCTCATCTTGTGGCAGCAGTGTGTTGAGTGACGCACACATTGGCTGTGTTTTTCCGTCTCCTCTTCATCTTGGTTCTGCGTTGGCTGACATCAGATCTGATCAGGTTCCAGCTTCACAGCTGCAGAGGTGGCTGATGGGAGTCAGAGAGGGTGGCGGTGTTTTTGCAGCTTCTGCCCTTCTTCCTCTCCTTCCTCACCTCTCTGTGAAACGGTGCCGAGCCCCCGTCACTCAAACATCGCTGGCCTCAGCTCGGAAACCTGAGGGCTTTGTGATCTGTCCGTCACACACCGGGGCAAACAGGGTTCGCTTCCAGGTGACGAGGAGCTGAAGGCAAACATTTGCTGGTTTGGTTTTAAAGACGACACCATGACAAAACCTCCAACCGCCCCCCCACATGTCAGACAGAAAGCAGTCCATGCCAGATCCATGTGGTCCACCTTTCTCTGGACGTTTTAGACAGACTTATCTCAGGACTGAGACACTTTAAGTTGGAAAAGCATGAAGCTATTCTTTCAGACATGCATAAATGTAGGGGTGGAGCAGTATTACTAGAGCCTGAGCATGCAGAGTGAGGACCAGCAGTGTTGCCAGATAGAGTCGCAGTTTTCCAGCCCGAAAATCATCTAAAAAAAAGACTGATCCCACAAAAAAACAACAAAAAAAGTTCACGAGTGATTCATTGTAAACAAACGTTTTGGTAACGTATTAAGTAGTCTATTGATTAAACGTTCAGATCTAAATGAAATATCACCTGAGATTACTCCAGAAACTATTTGGTATTTTCCTAATAATGTGCAACACCAGCATTAAAACTCCCAAAGTCTTTGATTTATTCATAAACCAGATGATCGATTGTTTCTTTGTCACATAAAGCAGAGCTGTTCTCCTCTTTTCCATGCAGCTTTACATCTGATCTGAACACTAAATTAACGTCAGACAAACGTGAAATGTATCAACTATTACATAGAAAGTGAGGATATGTCAAAGAAAATGTCAACTCTGTATTAAAATTAAAGCATTACATCATCAGCATATTCTGAGTAAACTAAAGGCACAAAATTCTACCAGTTTGTGAGATCGGCCGTGAGGATACGCTCCATGTTCTGCTTCACCCCGCAGCCTTCACTGTAACTGAACAAGAAATACATAAAACACACAGATTTAAAGGTAAAGAAGGACTAAAATGATCAATTCCATCCATAGAACAGATTAGTGGACACGCATTTGTTTTCTCATGATGGCGAGGACGAGGACACGTGTGGTAAAGTCTCACCAGCCTCCACTGACCACACGTTGATTCTGATGAGGAAGAAAACCCGCAGAATCGACCCCCAGACCCGCCTAAAGCAACGTTTGCCCGCAAAGTTAGAACCAAAACCGCCCAATCGGAAAGGAAACCGCCCAATCTGGCAACCCTGCTGTTGTTGAGGTCCAACCTAAAGCTCCTGTTGTCACCTTTGTAACATCCAGATGAGCTGAAATCCTCAGAAGCTTCAACAGGAATTTAATTTTCCAACTTGAGCAGCTCATCTTTCGTCTGTGGCAGAGAAAAGGTATTTTCAGCTTCATTCGTCAAAGCTGCTTACAGGCTGAAAGGATTTTAATTTGGTTCTCCAGAGGAGCAGTGTGAGCACAACTGTGGAGGAGACACGCGCACATTACCCAACTTCTGCTACAAGAGAAGTTTATCTGACAGACCTCTGTTCAGTACAAGTCTGTAAAACCTCTTTCTCATGTCAGGTGAATGAATAGAAATTCATTTAATTTAGATCCTCATATTGTGCTGCTGAATAAACAAACTACTGTAAAGTTATTTTTATTTAAAACGTGTCTTATGTCTCTGGTCTTTGTTCAAAGCTCAACATTTTTCACAAAGCAGCCGTGACTTTTACAACAGCGTAGCTGTAGCTGCATCTGTCATTCCAAAGTAAAGAGAAGGATGGCAGACAAAGCCAATAACATGTATAATGAGGAGGCATAGTGTGGACATTCATGAAGCTTCCTCCAGGCAGCCCACTGAAGAGAAAAGGCCAGAGGTCACAGTAGATGTCTTCAGTCTTCATGTGAACATCCATTTTTCTGGCTAAGACCCAATGCTGATCATTTCAAACACATCATTAGGAGCTAAAAAATGGTCCCAATGCCAACTCTACCTACATTTTGCACAAATAAAAATTGGTCATAGGTGGATACACGTAGAAAAAGTAAGAAGAGTTGGTTCTTTAAAACCACGGCAGAAGTACGAATAAACCACACAAAGAGCACATAAATGACAATAGAACATGAACCCTGTGGGATTGTCGTGCTTTTTATATTCAAGTCATTGTGATTCATGGATCAATTACATAATTTTAACATGATAGGTGCGCAATATAGAAGTTATACATCGGAGGTTCATGCATGAAAAGTCTGTTGGACATACGTGGAACGGTATTTCGTGTATGTATCTCGTCAGAAACAAGAACTGTGTAATTCTAAACCAATCAAACATTTTGAACAGTTTAAAACCAAATTCACGTAAAGACCTGTCAGCTGAAACCATCGACGGACATCTGCGATCATCAACGAACGACGAACGCCAGAAACACGTATGACTGACGTAGATCACGCTTGGATCACGAATGACCGAAATGTCACGCGGAAAATGTAGGAATTGGCTGAGTGACACGGCCGTCCGTGTGACGAGGAGCACCTTTGTGCTTCCATCTGTGGGCAGAGCAGCAGAGGTACGTTTGTTGATGCAGTGATTAGAAGAAGGCTCCTCTTTATGATTGTCTTTTAATCACAGTGACAGAAAAAAGAGATATTGCAGTTCAATCAAGCAGATGCATGAATCTGCTATTTCCTTAGAGTTTTAAGAGGATTTAAAGATGATTGTCATGTGAACTTGTCTCACTGCGTCTGCTGTTCTTTTGCTCTCAGGTCAGACACGAGGCACAGGTGACATGTGGACAGAAAATCCCTCTTTGACCTTTAATCTGTGTCAGCTCAGCTAGTAAACATCCCATGGAGTCCCACATGAATGTTTCTATGGAAACAACAAACCAAGTTTGAGCTGGGAATCATGATGTGAGTGAAGACGTCAAAGAGTATGTGGGCTAAACAGATTGGAGGAACAAAACAATCAGGTTGACGCTGAAGCAGAACTGGAACATGTGGAGTGTCTGCAGATGTAACAGGTCTCTAAAATGATAGATTGTTGCTCAAGTTTCAGTGACTGAAACTGTAACTTTAGAGCTTTCTTCTAATCCATGAATAGTATAGTTTCTATGGTGTCATTTTCTGCTGAGCAACAGGAGTTCATCTGAAATCTGCCTTTTGAGTTGTGGGCGGGACTGTTTGTGCAGAAGTGAGCCTGCACTTGTTTCCCATCATCCCTTTGTTTACACACTCTCCCACTAGCTTACAGCCCCTCACAACCCCAACCCAACATGAGTGGTGAGAAACACTGGAGACGTCCAGCCATCCAGTTTAGGTCCAGATTCCAAGACAGTGCATTTATACGCAACTACAAGATTTTAAACATTTTTAATCTGCTCCTGATTCACAACAATTTAGATGGATGGATGGATGGATGAATATATGAACAGATGGATGGATGAATGGATGAACAGATGGATGGATGGATGAACGGATGGATGGATAAATGTCTGTTAAATTTCAAAACAAGTGTACACATTAAAAATAAATGAATAAAATTAATATAATAATTGTGACAAAATGGTAAGGAAATGCTTGAAACAACAATAAATAGATAGAAATCCTAAAACTCCCAGCATGCTCCTTCCACATTTCAGACTAGAGCTGGTTAGAATGAAGCTGAGTGGCTGCATTGGGGTAAATGTCTTTTGGGGTCACAGGGTCCTGTAGCTCCAGCAGCAGAGGAGTGATGCAGACGGTGGGCGGTGTCCTCAGTGATGGAGCTGGCTTTCCTCATCACTGATCACCTGTACAGGTGACTGAGAGGGAACTGTGGCGTTTGAGTCATTTTGGTGGACTGTTTGGTTATTTTAGACAGAATTAATTTTTATTTAAGTGTGAGAAAGTTGAACCAGGAAGAAATATTCAATGTGAGGATGGAGTCTATGAGTGAAATATACACCATGGTTACCATATTCGTATTAATATGACCAACTCTTAATTTTCTTAGGAGATGGGGACACTGCTGTGGTTATTTAAAGATTCCCATGGTGTCTGAAGGCCGGGCTGCTGCCTATGGTTGTCAGGGCAATTGATCTACAGATCAGGAAGAGGGAGGATGGTTGACTCCTTCCACCATCCAGAAACTGTTCCTTGAATGCGTTTGGTAAATGCTCCACCAAGTTGGATCAAACATGTGTTGGGTACTCTGCCTGTCGGCCCGTCTGGACCTGCTGCCTTGTGTGGGTTCACTCTGTGCAGGATGGAGGTCACCAGGTTCTCATTGGTGATAACGACAGGAGTCGATGGGCTGTGGGTGTCTGAGTTCCAAGTGGGCTTTATACTAAATGGTGAGTTAAGACTAAATTTATACTATCATAAAGTGATTATTTAATCCCCATGTCTCAAATCTTCTTTTCCTTTTTCTCTCTTGTTTTTTTTTTAAATCTTTGGATGTTGGTTTTTTCTGTTTCTTCTTTAATGAACCTTTTGAACCTGTTAGTCTCTGATCAGCTCCAACTAACGGCCTAAAACGCAACACAAACATAAAGGGAACAACATCAACACATCCTGGAACATGAAGTAATCTGACCTGCAGGAGGAGATTAAAGCTTAAGGAGGATGCAGAAATTGGGTTTGTCAAGATTAAAGAAGTGCAGTTTCTGTGTGTGTGTTGTTAAGCTGAACAGCGGGGCTGGACAAGTGTAAAGGTGAGCCGGAGGCGGAGAATGTTGTCAGGATGCTGAAAGATGTTAACAGCACTGAGCAAAGCTCAGGACAGTCCCTGACAGAGGCAAACAGCTGTATGTGCTGCACCAACACAGAACATTTACAGACAGTCTGAGCCAAAGAGAACATTTCAGTCCTTCCACGTCGTAGCACCGGAGAGCAGACAATGACAGAAATGCATAAGCGACCCCTGAAGGCTAAATAAATGTTAACTTCATTCAACCGGTGCATTAGATCCTGTCAGTACAACTCAGACTTTGGCCAGTGAAGCACAAACCAAAAAAAGTGCTGGCACTAAATACAACGGCTCTTCTAAATTACTAGACAGGTTCCAAAACATTAGAATTCCAGAAAAAAGCACTTAAATCATGACATTACTCAAAAATATGAAGTGTACCTATGACAGTAAATGAACTAGTCCAAGAAAAGAACCAGGGGACTTCATTTAAGGAAAAACTGGTTTCTTCTACTAGAAATGATGCCTTCAAGAGCAAAAGCTTTGGAGAAACTTACAACTAAAGCAGCTACTAAAATGCAATCAAATGTTATTTGGACATGGATGAGAGTGTGACATGCAACTGCCTTTAGCCCTATGAATACTTCACCACACACTTCCCACTCACACAACATCTGTACCTTCTTGTTTCCAGAGGATGTAAGATGCTGCCACTCTTTTCTGTGACCCTCCCTGGACATCCCAAAAGCCTGCAACACCCGTACAGGCCAACCGCCGTAGAGGTGCGTTGGCCAAGCTTGTGGTAATCAACAACATGGAACACGTTTTTGGTCACAGCAGTTTCAGCAAAAGAGGAGTAGTAATAAATGAATAAATATATGCAGGAGGGTGAAATGTAAGTTAAACACAAAAGGCTAACTGAGATCTTCACTATCAGCAAAAGTCTACAGTGACCAACAGTTCTGAGACCGTCAACAGGGAATTTCTGTTACCCAGAAGGAAAGATGTTCGTCTGAACACCAACCCTGGAGCCGCCATGGACCGTCTACAGAACATTCACTTAACGTCACATCTGTAGTCCGTTCTGCTGTGACAACGACACTGATTTGAACAAAAAAGTGCACAAAAGTAAAAGAATATTTATAACAATTTTGACTGGATTAAAGAGATAATCTACTTTGTTTATAGTCAATAAGAACTCCACTTTGATGTGTGATAAGGATTTTTGGAATAATGCAATAATCTTTTCTGATGACTAGTAATAAGTAGGCTTTTCCATTTTGATACTCAGTGTAGTGAGTCCCTTCAGCAGACTGCCACGGCTCGATTCTAGCTCCTTCTGTCTTTGATGCTTGCTGTTGGATCTCCTTCCGACATGTCGGTGGACTCTGTGGAAGCTCATCTTCTGCACCTCATCCTGAAGGCGTGGATGAAGGCGTTTCCTTTTGTCCGTCGATCATCGAGCGTCAAGGTTGAGGAGGGTTTCTTTGATCAAGCAGGTTTCATTGGACTTCATTCGTGTGGGAAAAGGGTCGAGGGCCATTATTTATCACAAATCCAAGCCTGCAACATGTGTTTTCCACTCAACCCCTACCATCCCAGCCAGCAAGGCCATGTTGTTTAACAGTGAAAATCTGGACCCCCAATGGGTTTGTGCGCAGTTTCTGTGGTGACCTGTGACAGCATAGCTAGCTCCGCCTCCCAGAGCTAGCTATGCTGTCAACCCCAGAGAAGATCAGAATACCTGTGTCCCCGTTCACTTTAGGTGTTATTTTCATTCAAAAATATTTAAAAGTTTAACAAAAAGCAAACAGAGGCCAAACTTTGGCTCAGCAGCTGTCCTCTTGCTGTATCTGCCTCAAGCTCCAAAATAGGATTCTGAAACATGTCCTGTATATTTCTTTTTTTTTACATTGGTGACTTTGTAAACCTGTTTTATCCTCTTCTGTTTTAGAGATCTGAGAAAAAAGAAAAAGTGTGGAGGAAAAAGGTCAGACTGGCAGCAGGGAAGACGCTATGAGAGCTGGAACTGTTACAGATACGACTTTGGCATCTCTGATGATGATTCAGGAATTATCCAGAGAAACGTCTTTGTAAAAACCAGTGTGATGTCATGAAAAGTGAAAGGTGTAAGACAACAGGTCTGTCGCGTTCTGCATCAGAAGCAAGTTTCCATGACTGCATCCCTTAAACCTGTTTTCCTCCAGCCTGAGCTGTGGTGTAAACGCTTCACAAAACACCATGAACTCCTGCTGCAACCAAATTCTGTAATCAACCTGCAGCACAGACGAGCCTTTAATCCCACTGAACACGTCTTTAATTCTCATGTGCAGACGTCCAAATTTCCCCGTAAGTGTTTTTAATCTGAGTGCAAACAGATGTTGGTCTGCTATAAAACCACAGCTGACCAGGAGCACTTTGGATCCCAGAGGCACATTATCAAATCAGTCATGTCAGCCACAACACTTCCTGTTCCTTCAGAAAACGCTGCAGCCCTCTGACAGGAACCCAACTGATTACACCACTTTCCATATATATCACTATTAAAGATTCTTGTCTTTAACACAATTTCATTGTTTATTCTGCATTGACGTCATGCTTTATTTTCCTTAGTGCCCATTTATGCCATTTGAGTGCCAGAGTGGCCAAAACGATGCTTGTAATTAGTCTGTCATCCAAACTGGCTAATTACATTCTGCCGATCCTGTTGTTGGTGAAGCCTCCGGTGTGACCAGAGTGGCCTGGTGAACGTAGGAAGATGGCCTTAAAGTTCAGGAACTGGTTGTTTTTCATTCACAGCTCACACACTCCCTCCCTTCACACTGAGCTCCTGCTGTTTTATGGGCTCCAGTTCATTGGCTGGCCACGCCCAGGAAGGAAGCCACTTTAAACAAAAGATAGAAATGTCCTGTAAACCATACAGTTAAAGTCCTGCAAATAAAGACAAACATAAATAAACAAACAACTCAAATTATTACAACAAAAGGTTTACAAAGAAATCCAATTCCTTTCCACTTCCTGTGCCTAACACTTAAACAGGAAGTGGAGGCATTGGCCACCACTTTGGTCTCTGGGCACCAGGAAGAGAAGGTGAGAAACATGACAAAATCTGTAGACACGTCTAAACATTTGGTGGTTGCGCTTTTCTAACATGATGCGTCTAAAAGTGATGAGCGATAACAGTCAGGTGACGGGTAGATTCAACTACTTTCTCCCATTCTCACCTCTGTGGATTCTGTTGTCCAGCGCGTCACCGGCTCTCAGATATTTAAACAGTCTGAACCAAATACATTCTGACGAAGCATTTGGATGAGTTTCAGTTGAACCATGGTTTCCTTCAGGTGTGAAAGGTCGCCGTTTGCTCACAGATGAACTTTATTTGAAGTTCACATTAATGCAAAAGCAAATCAGCAACGTGATAGGAAAGCTAGCAGGGATCTTTGTTACTGACGCTGATTTGTGCAGCTCTTCTCCAGGTGATTGCACATTTGTACTGGTGTAATATTTGTGGGCTGCGCTGTGGGGTAGTGGTTAGCACTCTCGCCTCACACCAAAGAAGTCCCCGGTTCCAATCCCAGCTGCATGTTCTCCCTGTGCATGCGTGCGTTTTCTCCAGCTTTTCTTGTAAACAGCTACTCTAAATAGGACACAGAACCTAAAATAAATGTCTTCACTGTTCAAGATTCAAGGTTTTATTGCCGTTTGCACATACAGTACATCGGCATCCCTCATGTCAGGGTAAATATAGAAAGGACACAAATTTAAAAAGAAAAAAAAAAAGTAAAATTAGACAACAAAAGTACAAAGTGTAAAATATAAATATGAGTAGAAATGAATATTGCAGCGTCCCAATCCATGCAGAGGAATTATTGCACATGGAGTTATTGTTTATTTCACTTAGTGTCCTGTCTGGATGTCATGTCAATCCCTGGTGAGGATGCTTTCCACAAGCCCCCTGTAGGCTTGGGTGAGGGTCCTACGTTTGAGTCCAGCCTTCTTCAGCAGCCTGATGAAGTACAGCCTCTGCTGGGCTTTCTTCACAGAATTTCTTTCCCAGCTGAGGCTGTTAGTGATCTGCAGACCCAGGAACTGGTGGCAGTCGGTCCGCTCCACCACAGTCCCGTTGTTGATGAGCGGCTAATGTGGCGGTGCTTTCCTTCTGTAGTCCACGATTATTTCTTTTGTTTTCTCTACGTTGAGAACAAGGTGGTTGTCCTCTCCGTAGACGGCGATCCTGTGCACCAGGTCTCTGTATGCGGACTCGTCCCCTCCTCTGAGGAGGCCGAGGACGGTTGTGTCCTTAATGATGATGCTGTTGGAGTCGGGGGAGGTGCAGTCGTAGGTGTAGAGTGAGAAGAGCTTTGGACTGAGGCGGCACCCTGTGGCGTTCCGGTGCTGACTGTCAGCTCAACAGAAACCTTCTTTCCCATCTTCACCACCTGTGTCGGTCAGTGAGAAAGTCCAGAATCCGGTTTCTGGTGGGTGTTGGTATTCCCAGTTCTGCCAGTTTATCAGTCAGCTTCAGGGGCCTGATGGTGTTGAAGGCAGAGCTGTAGTCCAGGAACAGTATGTGTTCTTGGTGTCCAGATGGAGTGAAGTGTGAGGGCCACCGCGTCTTCTGCTGATCTGTTGGGGCGGTAGGCGAACTGGGGGGGGTCTACTGACCCGTCGACCAGGGAGTTGATGTGGGACAGAACCAGCTTTTCCAGGCATTTCATTGCTGCAGGGGGTGAGAGCCACGGGTCTCAGGCCGTTCATTGTTGTGACGTGTGTTTTCTTCGGGACCGGCAGGGTCACTGAGGACTTGTGGATTCAGGGCACCGTTTCCTGCGATAGTGAGAGGTTAAAGATGTCTGTGTACACCTCTGCTAGCTGCTCCGCCCAGGCTTTCAGAACCTTTGGTGAAACGTGGTCCGGTCCCGTCGCCTTGTGCGGGTTCACCTGCTTCAAGGCCCTGAGGACCTGTGAGTGAGACACCTGCAATGCAGCCTCTGTTGTACTGCCGATGCCTCATGTGCGTCATTTATGTAGTTTTGTAAAAGCAAGATTTCTAAGCTACATCTGAAGTTCTGTTTTTTTTTCTCCAATGTTGTAAAGAAAAAGAGAAGAGAAAAGAGCCAATCAGAGAACCTTAATGAGACTTTGTGAGAGTTTTGCTCAATAGTCCTGCTAGATCTTTTTCTGTTCCACAGTGTTCTTCTGCCCTCTGCTGGGCGAAGCAACACATGGAGACAACAATAAATTCAAATAAGATAACCTGCTTTGAAGTGGACGGGATAGGCTCCAGCAGCCCTGAAAGGGACACACTGGCTAAGAAAATGAATGAAGATAACCGGCATCCAGGTCTTGGATGAGAGGAAGTAGATGGATGGATTCATCCCTGAAAGGGAAACTTGGGTGTCCTATTCCAGCCACTGGGTCCATTCATTCATCATAAATGACATCAGGTCATCTTCCATTGTCTATAAGATTATAATTAAGTAAATATTTCCAAAGCCAAAAACCAGAGGCTGCCCTCATACAAACATGATAACCAGCACGCACACAAGTCAAAAATAAATCTTAAATATCTTTCTGTTAAAGGATATATTAAGATTTCTGGGTTGACATTGCAGCAATTTGTTTCTTCTTGTGGAATTGTATCGTAAAATAAAGTTTTGATCCAAAATAGAACAAGGATTTTCGGTGGTGGCCAAATTAAATTTTACACTCTAAAAAATGGTATGCATTTACTAAACAGAGTTAAGGCAACCTGTTGCACACAATTGAGTTGGCTACATATAAACTAAATAATACACTTACAAGAACAGTACATTAATGTAACTAGGATAATTAAATGCAAATTAATATGCTGAATTACCTTAAATTCCTGTTGAACTATCAGTTACGTTGATTTAAATAGAAAAATTCTATAAAATCTACTCAACCAAAACAAGATCTATTGAATCTATTGGATTAGGTTGTTTAACTTGACTATGATTTACTATACTTAGGTTTAAAAAGAAAACAGAGCACGTGTTTCTTAAAAACTTGACTTTATTCAAACTTTCAGGTAACCCTTATTAAGGACAGTATTTGAGAGGCATCTGGAATATTTCAGCAACGTGACTTTAGAAAAACTTTAAGGAATGAGAGCAAAAGACAGATATGTTTAAAATGAATTAATGTTCTATAAGATACACTAACCTTAACAATAAACATTAAATGTAACAATATAATGAAGGAACCAACTCCCTTTATCTGTATCAATTCCTTAAAAATATTTTTTTATTAATTAATTAATACATTTTTTAATCAATGTCAATTTTTTATTTAAACTAAAACTATTTTAAAAACAGTATCAAGCATAGTCACAGAAACATTTTTAACACTCACCAGAGAAACAAATTAGACTTTCTGAGGTTGTTGACGAGCCCCCAACCCTTTAAACTGCAGACCACTGGGGGGGGGGGGGGGGTCGTGTGTTCAAATGTGTTGGAAGCTGTGGACTAAGGGTTACTCATCTGGTCAGATGTTAGAGCTGCATTTGTCACAGTGACCCTCAAGAGATTATTTTATTTTTGACATTTGAAAAGCTAAAAGAAAACATAGATGCATGGGAGAAAGTCAAAGAAAATAGTTTTAAACTACTTGAATGAACAAACCAAACCCAAATTTGCAGGCTATAAATGAGCCTTAAACAAAGGGAAGTCTATGAATCCTGATGCTGTATGGAGAGCAGTAAGGAGATGGTACAGCCCTCATCAGTGGTTAACCTGACCTCAACCTACAGTAACTTCAAACTGAGACTGTCAGCTTGATAAAAGAGAAAACAGAGTTTTACAGGTGCTGTGTCTGTCTCTGAAGAGCTTCCTTCATTTAAATGGTCAGAGAGGCCGACTCTCAGCTGACCTAAAAGAACTGCATTGGTTTGAAGAATGTGTACGAGTGATAAGAGCAGAAATTCTGGAGACAAGAAGGTGAAGCAAAAGGTGTTTTTATGGTGAGGGTCCTAGTCAAGCAGATCGAAGAGTTAAGCA